>JALBCR010000588.1:0-179340 GCA_030710515.1 Abscondita cerata | reverse complement strand
TTTTTGTGTCGGTTTTTCAACAAAATAAATTATAAATGATTGTGAAATACCTTAGTACAAACCGTTTCTTCAGATTTGTAAAAATATATACATTACTACAATTTTATTGTAGAAACTCTTCCTTCCTGAACAACAGTAGTTAAAGAAAAAAAGCGTGGAAGTTCGAGATTCAACCAACTATCCATTTCTCCATTCTACACTTAAATAATAGTGTATTCACCATGTTTTCTTCAAATTAAGAGACAAAATTTTTACCAGATTTTATACCCAGACTATAGTCTTTTGTTCTTTTGATTGAAAAATGACAAAAAAATTTTTGTGTCGGTTTTTCAACAAATACATTATAAATGAATGCGTAGAATACTGTAGTGCAAACCGTTTCTTCAGGGATTGCATCAAAATCACCTCCATTAACTGCGTTTTCCCATTAGAAGCGTCCCCCTCCCTCCCAAACCAACAATTGTTCTTAGAGAAAAAAGCGTAAAATTTAGAACTCAACCGACTATATTTCTGTATTCTACTAAATAATGGTGTATTCACCAATTTTTATTCAAATCAGACAAAATTTTTTTCCATTTTTATACCCAAGACAAGTCTTTGTTCTTTTGATGAAAAATGACAAAAATTTTTGTGTAGCTTTTAACAAAATACATTACAAATGAATGCGTAGAACACTGTAGTGCAAACCGTTTCTTCGGATTTGTCAAATACCTGCATTAACTACGTTTTGCCCAGTAGAAGCCCCCCACCCCCACCAACCAACAATTGTTCTTAGAAAAAAGCGTAAAATTTAGAACTCAACCGACTATTTTTCTGTATTCTACACCTAAATAATAGTGTATTCACCAATTTTTATTCAAATCGGAGACAAAAATTTTTTCCCGATTTTATACTCAAGACTATAGTCTTTGTTCTTTTGATGAAAAATGACAAAATTTTTGTGTCGCTTTTTCAACAATAATACAATGAGTGCTTAGAACACTGTAGTGCAAAACCGTTTCTTCTGGCAGATTTGTCAAAATACCTGCATGCTGTCAGAAGCTTTCCCCCACTTTGGCCAACAATTGTTCTTAGAAAAAAAAGTTTAAATTTAGAACTCTTGACTTTTTGTATTCTACACCTAAATATAGTGTACACAAAAACCCAAAAAACAAAAGGCCCAAATCAATGCGTAGAACGTAGAACACTGTAGTGCAAACCGTTTCTTCGGATTTGTCAAAATACCTGCATTAACTACGTTTTTACCCAGAAAAACCCCCTTCCCCAAACAACAATTGTTCTTAGAGAAAAAAGCGTAAAATTTAGAACTCAACCGACTATATTTCTGTATTCTACACCTAAATAATAGTGTATTCATCAATTTTTATTCAAATTGGAGACAAAATTTTTTTCCCGATTTTATACCAAGACTATAGTCTTTGTTCTTTTGATGAAAAATGACAAAATTTTTGTGTCAGCTTTTTCAACAAAATACATTTATAAATGAATGCGTAGAACACTGTAGTGCAAACCGTTTCTTCGGTTTTTCAAAATACCTGCATTAACTACGTTTTACCCATTAGAAGCTTCCCCCTCCCCAAACAACAATTGTTCTTAGAAAAAAAAGCGTAAAATTTAGAACTCAACCGACTATATTTCTGTATTCTACACCTAAATAATAGTGTATTCACCAATTTTATTCAAATCGGAGACAAAATTTTTTTTTCCATTTTATACCCAGACTATAGTCTTTGTTCTTTTGATGAAAAATGAAAAAATTTTTGTGTCGCTGTTTTCAACAAAATACATTATAAATAATGCGTAGAACACTGTAGTGCACCGTTTCTTCTGGTTTGTCAAAATACCTGCATTAACTACGTTTTCCAAGAAAGCTCCCCCTCCCCCAAACAACAATTGTTCTTAGAAAAAAAAGCGTAAAATTTAGAACTCAACCGACTTTATTTCTGTATTCTACACCAAAATAATAGTGTATTCACCAATTTTATTCAAATCCGGAACAAAATTTTTTTCCCGATTTTATACCCAAGACTATAGTCTTTGTTCTTTTGATGAAAAATGACAAAAATTTTTGTGTTGGTTTTTCAACAAAATACATTATAAATGAATGCGTAGAACACTGTAGTGCAAACCGTTTCTTCGGATTTGTCAAAATACCTGCATTAACTACGTTTTACCCAGTAGAAGCTCCCCCTTCCCCAAACAACAATTGTTCTTAGAAAAAAAGCGTGAAATTTAGAACTCAACCGACTATATTTCTGTATTCTACACCTAAATAATAGTGTATTCACCAATTTTTATTCAAATTGGAGACAAAATTTTTTCCCCGATTTTATACCCAAGACTATAGTCTTTGTTCTTTTGATGAAAATGACAAAAATTTTTGTGTCGGTTTTTCAACAAAATACATTATAAATGAATGCGTAGAACACTGTAGTGCAAACCGTTTCTTCGGATTTGTCAAATATTTTTTTTAATTTTTTTTTTTTTTTATATTTTTTTTTTAAAATAATAATTTTTTTAAAAAAAAAATTTAAATTTTAAAATTTATTTATTTTTTTTTTTTTTTTATTTTTAAATAATATTTTTTTTTTTTTTTTTTTTTAAATTAAATAAATTTTTTTTTTTTTTTTTTAAATTTTTTTTTTTTTTTTTTTAAATAAAAAATAATAAAATTTTTTTTTTTTTTTTTTAAATAAATTATATTATAAATAAATAAAAAAAAATATAATATTATAAATTTTTTTTTTTTATTTAAAATACCTGCATTAACTACGTTTTACCCAGTAGAAGCTTCCCCCTTCCCCAAACAACAATTGTTCTTAGAAAAAAAAGCGTGAAATTTAGAACTCAACCGACTATATTTCTGTATTCTACACCTAAATAATAGTGTATTCACCAATTTTTATTCAAATTGGAGACAAAATTTTTTTCCCGATTTTATACCCAAGACTATAGTCTTTGTTCTTTTGATGAAAAATGACAAAAATTTTTGTGTCGGTTTTTCAACAAAATACATTATAAATGAATGCGTAGAACACTGTAGTGCAAACCGTTTCTTCGGATTTGTCAAAATACCTGCATTAACTACGTTTTACCCAGTAGAAGCTCCCTTCCCCAAACAACAATTGTTCTTAGAAAAAAGCGTGAAATTTAGAACTCAACCGACTATATTTCTGTATTCTACACCTAAATAATAGTGTATTCACCAATTTTTATTCAAATTGGAGACAAAATTTTTTTTTCCCGATTTTATACCCAAGACTATAGTCTTTGTTCTTTTGATGAAAAATGACAAAAATTTTTGTGTCGGTTTTTCAACAAAATACATTATAAATGAATGCGTAGAACACTGTAGTGCAAACCGTTTCTTCGGATTTGTCAAAATACCTGCATTAACTACGTTTTACCCAGTAGAAGCTCCCCCTTCCCCAAACAACAATTGTTCTTAGAAAAAAGCGTGAAATTTAGAACTCAACCGACTATATTTCTGTATTCTACACCTAAATAATAGTGTATTCACCAATTTTTATTCAAATTGGAGACAAAAATTTTTTTCCGATTTTATACCCAAGACTATAGTCTTTGTTCTTTTGATGAAAAATGACAAAAATTTTTGTGTTCGGTTTTTTCAACAAAATACATTATAAATGAATGCGTAGAACACTGTAGTGCAAACCGTTTCTTCGGATTTAGTCAAAATACCTGCATTAACTACGTTTTTCCCAGTAGACGCTCCCCCCCCCCCCAAACAACAATTGTTCTTAGAGAAAAAAGCGTGAAATTTAGAACTCAACCGACTTTTTTCTGTATTCTAAACCTAAATAATAGTGTATTCACCAATTTTTATTCAAATTGGAGACAAAATTTTTTTCCCGATTTTATACCCAAGACTATAGTCTTTGTTCTTTTGATGAAAAATGACAAAAATTTTTGTGTCGGTTTTCAACAAAATACATTATAAATGAATGCGTAGAACACTGTAGTGCAAACCGTTTCTTCGGATTTGTCAAAATACCTGCATTAACTACGTTTTTCCTAGTAGAAGCTCCCTTCCCCTCGACTTTCTTTTTTTCCCCCCCCCCCAAAAAACAACAATTGTTCTTAGAGAAAAAAAGTGTAAAATTTAGAACTCAACCGACCATATTTCTGTATTCTACACCTAAATAATAGTGTATTCACCAATTTTTATTCAAATTGGAGACAAAATTTTTTTTTCCCGATTTTATACCCAAGACTATAGTCTTTGTTCTTTTGATGAAAAATGACAAAAATTTTTGTGTCGGTTTTTCAACAAAATACATTATAAATGAATGCGTAGAACACTGTAGTGCAAACCGTTTCTTCGGATTTGTCAATATACCTGCATTAACTACGTTTTACCCAGTAGAAGCTCCCCCTTCCCCAAACAACAATTGTTCTTAGAAAAAAAAGCGTGAAATTTAGAACTCAACCGACTATATTTCTGTATTCTAACACAAAAAAAAAAAAAAAATAAAATAAAAAATATAATAAAAAAAAAAAAAACTTAAAAATATATAAAATAACAAACACTACAAACCTTCTCGGATTTCAAAATACCTCATTAACTACTTACCCATAAACTTCCCCAAAACAATAATTTCTAAAAAAAAACTAAAATAAACTCACCACAATCTATCACACCTAAATAATAGTGTATTCACCAATTTTTATTCAAATTGGAGACAAAATTTTTTTTCCCGATTTTATACCCATAGACTATTTTAGTTCTTTTGATGAAAAATGACAAAAAATTTTGTGTCGGTTTTTTAACAAAATACATTATAAATGAATGCGTAGAACACTGTAGTGCAAACCGTTTCTTCGGATTTGTCAAAATACCTGCATTAACTACGTTTTACCCAGTAGAAGTTTCCCTCCAAAACAACAATTGTTCTTAGAAAAAAGCGTAAAATTTAGAACTCAACCGACTTATTTCTGTATTCTACACCTAAATAATAGTGTATTCACCAATTTTTATTCAAATTGGAGACAAAATTTTTTTTCCCGATTTTATACCCAAGACTATAGTCTTTGTTCTTTTGATGAAAAATGACAAAAATTTTTGTGTCGGTTTTTCAACAAAATACATTATAAATGAATGCGTAGAACACTGTAGTGCAAACCGTTTCTTCGGATTTGTCAA
This sequence comes from Abscondita cerata, assembly GCA_030710515.1. Classification (NCBI taxonomy): domain Eukaryota; kingdom Metazoa; phylum Arthropoda; class Insecta; order Coleoptera; family Lampyridae; genus Abscondita; species Abscondita cerata. Next base: position 174,176 of record JALBCR010000588.1, on the reverse strand, counting down.
AATACCTGCATTAACTACGTTTTACCCAGTAGAAGCTCCCCCTTCCCCAAACAACAATTGTTCTTAGAAAAAAAGTGTAAATTTAGAACTCAACCGACTATATTTCTGTATTCTACACCTAAATAATAGTGTATTCACCAATTTTTATTCAAATTGGAGACAAAATTTTTTTTCCCGATTTTATACCCAAGACTATAGTCTTTGTTCTTTTGATGAAAAATGACAAAAATTTTTTGTGTCGGTTTTTCAACAAAATACATTATAAATGAATGCGTAGAACACTGTAGTGCAAACCGTTTCTTCGGATTTGTCAAAATACCTGCATTAACTACGTTTTACCCAGTAGAAGCTTCCCCTTCCCAAACAACAATTGTTCTTAGAGAAAAAAGCGTGAAATTTAGAACTCAACCGACTATATTTCTGTATTCTACACCTAAATAATAGTGTATTCACCAATTTTTATTCAAATTGGAGACAAAATTTTTTTCCCGATTTTATACCCAAGACTATAGTCTTTGTTCTTTTGATGAAAAATGACAAAAATTTTTGTGTCGGTTTTTCAACAAAATACATTATAAATGAATGCGTAGAACACTGTAGTGCAAACCGTTTCTTCGGATTTGTCAAAATACCTGCATTAACTACGTTTTCCCCAGTAGAAGCTTCCCCCCACCCCCCAAACAACAATTGTTCTTAGAGAAAAAAGCGTAAAATTTAGAACTCAACCGACTTTATTTCTGTATTCTACACCTAAATAATAGTGTATTCACCAATTTTATTCAAATTGGAGACAAAATTTTTTTCCCGATTTTATACCCAAGACTATAGTCTTTGTTCTTTTGATGAAAAATGACAAAAATTTTGTGTCGCGTTTTTCAACAAAATACAATATAAATGAATGCGTAGAACACTGTAGTGCAAACCGTTTCTTCGGATTTGTCAAAATACCTGCATTAACTACGTTTTCCCAGTAGAAGTTCCCCCTTCCCAAAACAACAATTGTTCTTAGAAAAAAAGAGTAAAATTTAGAACTCAACCGACTTTTTTCTGTATTCTAAACCTAAATAATAGTGTATTCACCAATTTTTATTCAAATTGAGACAAAATTTTTTTTCCCGATTTTATACCCAAGACTATAGTCTTTGTTCTTTTGATGAAAAATGACAAAAATTTTGTGTCGGTTTTTCAACAAAATACATTATAAATGAATGCGTAGAACACTGTAGTGCAAACCGTTTCTTCGGATTTGTCAAAATACCTGCATTAACTACGTTTTACCCAGTAGAAGCTCCCCTTCCCCAAACAACAATTGTTCTTAGAAAAAAAGCGTGAAATTTAGAACTCAACCGACTATATTTCTGTATTCTACACCTAAATAATAGTGTATTCACCAATTTTTATTCAAATTGGAGACAAAATTTTTTTTCCCGATTTTATACCCAAGACTATAGTCTTTGTTCTTTTGATAAAAATGACAAAAATTTTGTGTCGGTTTTCAACAAAATACAATATAAATGAATGCGTAGAACACTGTAGTGCAAACCGTTTCTTCGGTTTGTCAAAATACCTGCATTAACTACGTTTTACCCAGTAGAGTTCCCCTCCCCAAACAACAATTGTTCTTAGAAAAAAAGCGTAAAATTTAGAACTCAACCAACTATTTTTCTGTATTCTACACCTAAATAATAGTGTATTCACCAATTTTATTCAAATCGGAGACAAAATTTTTTTCCCGATTTTATACCCAAGACTATAGTCTTTGTTCTTTTGATGAAAAATGACAAACATTTTTGTGTCGGTTTTTTAACAAAATAAATTATAAATGAATGCGTAGAACACTGTAGTGCAAACCGTTTCTTCGGATTTGTCAAAATACCTGCATTAACTACGTTTTCCCAGTAGAAGCTCCCCCCCCCCCCCAAACAACAATTGTTCTTAGAAAAAAAGCGTAAAATTTAGAACTCAACCGACTATATTTCTGTATTCTACACCTAAATAATAGTGTATTCACCAATTTTTATTCAAATCGAGACAAAATTTTTTTTCCCGATTTTATACCCAAGACTATAGTCTTTGTTCTTTTGATAAAAATGACAAAAATTTTGTGTCGCGTTTTTAACAAAATACATGTAAATGAATGCGTAGAACACTGTAGTGCAAACCGTTTCTTCGGTTTCTCAAAATACCTGCATTAACTACGTTTTCCCAGTAGAAGCTTCCCCCCCCCAAAAACAACAATTGTTCTTAGAAAAAAAGCGTAAAATTTAGAACTCAACCGACTTTATTTCTGTATTCTACACATAAATATTAGTGTATTCACCAATTTTTATTCAAATCAAAGACAAAATTTTTTTTCCCGATTTTATACCCAAGACTATAGTCTTTGTTCTTTTGATGAAAAATGACAAAAATTTTTGTGTCGGTTTTTCAACAAAATACATTATAAATCAATGCGTAGAACACTGTAGTGCAAACCGTTTCTTCGGATTTCTCAAAATACCTGCATTAACTACGTTTTCCCAGTAGAAGCTTTTCCCCCCCCAAAAACAACAATTGTTCTTAGAAAAAAAGTGTAAAATTTAGAACTCAACTGACTTTATTTCTGTATTCTACACATAAATATTAGTCTATTCACCAATTTTTATTCAAATCGAAGACAAAATTTTTTTTCCCGATTTTATACCCAAGACTATAGTCTTTGTTCTTTTGATGAAAAATGACAAAAATTTTTGTGTAGGTTTTTTAACAAAATATATGTAAAACAATGCGTAGAACACTGTAAAGTAAACCGTTTCTTCGGATTTCTCAAAATAACTGCACTAACTACGTTTTCCCAGTAGAAGCTTTTTTCCCCAAAACAACAATTGTTCTTAGAAAAAAAGGTAAAATTTAGAACTCAACTGATTGTATTTCTGTATTCTACACATTAATATTAGTCTATTCACCAATTTTTATTCAAATCAAAGACATAAAATTTTTTTCCCGATTTTATACCCAAGACTATATATAGTCTTTGTTCTTTTGACGAAAAATGACAAAAATTTTTGTGTAGTTTTTTTAACAAAATATATTATAAAACAATGCGTAGAACACTGTAAAGCAAACCGTTTCTTCGGATTTCTCAAAATAACTGCATTAACTACGTTTTCCCAGTAGAAGCTTTTTCCCCCCCCCCAAAACAACAATTGTTCTTAGAAAAAAGGTAAAATTTAGAACTCAACTGATTGTATTTCTGTATTCTACACATAAATATTAGTCTATTCACCAATTTTTATTCAAATCGAAGACAAAATTTTTTTTCCCGATTTTATACCCAAGACTATAGTCTTTGTTCTTTTGATGAAAAATGACAAAAATTTTTGTGTAGTTTTTTAACAAAATACATGTATAAATCAATGCGTAGAACACTGTAATGCAAACCGTTTCTTCGGATTTCTCAAAATAACTGCATTAACTACGTTTTCCCAGTAGAAGCTTTTCCCCCCCCAAAACAACAATTGTTCTTAGAAAAAAATCGTAAAATTTAGAACTCAACTGATTTTATTTCTGTATTCTACACATTAAATAATAGTCTATTCACCAATTTTTATTCAAATCAAAGACAAAATTTTTTTCCCGATTTTATACCCAAGACTATAGTCTTTGTTCTTTTGATGAAAAATGACAAAAAATTTTTGTGTCGCTTTTTAACAAAATACATTATAAATCAATGCGTAGAACACTGTAGTGCAAACCGTTTCTTCGGATTTTTCAAAATACCTGCATTAACTACGTTTTTCCCAGTAGAAGCTTCCCTCCCCCAAAACAACAAAAATTGTTCTTAGAAAAAAAGCGTAAAATTTAGAACTCAACCGACTTTATTTCTGTATTCTACACCTAAATAATAGTGTATTCACCAATTTTTATTCAAATCGAGACAAAATTTTTTTTTCCGATTTTATACCCAAGACTATAGTCTTTGTTCTTTTGATGAAAAATGACAAAAATTTTGTGTCGGTTTTTAACAAAATACATTATAAATGAATGCGTAGAACACTGTAGTGCAAACCGTTTCTTCGGATTTGTCAAAATACCTGCATTAACTACGTTTTACCCAGTAGAAGCTCCCCCTTCCCCAAAACAACAATTGTTCTTAGAAAAAATAGCGTGAAATTTAGAACTCAACCGACTATATTTCTGTATTCTACACCTAAATAATAGTGTATTCACCAATTTTTATTCAAATTGGAGACAAAATTTTTTTTTCCCGATTTTATACCCAAGACTATAGTCTTTGTTCTTTTGATGAAAAATGACAAAAATTTTTGTGTCGGTTTTTCAACAAAATACATTATAAATGAATGCGTAGAACACTGTAGTGCAAACCGTTTCTTCGGATTTGTCAAAATACCTGCATTAACTACGTTTTACCCAGTAGAAGCTCCCCCCTAACCCAAACAACAATTGTTCTTAGAAAAAAAGCGTGAAATTTAGAACTCAACTGACTTTATTTCTGTATTCTACACCTAAATAATAGTGTATTCACCAAATTTTATTCAAATTGGAGACAAAATTTTTTTTCCCGATTTTATACCCAAGACTATAGCTTTTCTTTGATGAAAAATGACAAAAATTTTTGTGTCGGTTTTTCAACAAAATACATTATAAATGAATGCGTAGAACACTGTAGTGCAAACCGTTTCTTCGGATTTGTCAAAATACCTGCATTAACTACGTTTTACCCAGTAGAAGCTTTCCCCTTCCCAAACAACAATTGTTCTTAGAAAAAGGTGAAATTTAGAACTCAACCGACTTTATTTCTGTATTCTACACCTAAATAATAGTGTATTCACCAATTTTTATTCAAATTGGAGACAAAATTTTTTTCCCGATTTTATACCCAAGACTATAGTCTTTGTTCTTTTGATGAAAAATGACAAAAATTTTTGTGTCGGTTTTTCAACAAAATACATTATAAATGAATGCGTAGAACACTGTAGTGCAAACCGTTTCTTCGGATTTGTCAAAATACCTGCATTAACTACGTTTTACCCAGTAGAAGCTTCCCCCCCCCCAAAACAACAATTGTTCTTAGAAAAAAAGCGTAAAATTTAGAACTCAACCGACTTATTTTCTGTATTCTACACCTAAATAATAGTGTATTCACCAATTTTTATTCAAATTGGAGACAAAATTTTTTTTCCCGATTTTATACCCAAGACTATAGTCTTTGTTCTTTTGATGAAAAATGACAAAATTTTTTGTGTCGCGTTTTAAACAAAATACAATATAAATGAATGCGTAGAACACTGTAGTGCAAACCGTTTCTTCGGATTTGTCAAAATACTGCTGCATTAACTACGTTTTTCCCAGTAAGACGCTCCCCCCTCCCAAACAACAATTGTTCTTAGAGAAAAAGCGTAAAATTTAGAACTCAACCGACTTTATTTCTGTATTCTACACCTAAATAATAGTGTATTCACCAATTTTTATTCAAATTGGAGACAAAATTTTTTTTCCCGATTTTATACCCAAGACTATAGTCTTTGTTCTTTTGATGAAAAATGACAAAATTTTTGTGTCGGTTTTTCAACAAAATACATTATAAATGAATGCGTAGAACACTGTAGTGCAAACCGTTTCTTCGGATTTGTCAAAATACCTGCATTAACTACGTTTTCCCAGTAGAAGCTTCCCTCCCCCAAACAACAATTGTTCTTAGAAAAAAGCGTGAAATTTAGAACTCAACCGACTTTATTTCTGTATTCTACACCTAAATAATAGTGTATTCACCAATTTTATTCAAATTGGAGACAAAATTTTTTTTCCCGATTTTATACCCAAGACTATAGTCTTTGTTCTTTTGATAAAAATGACAAAAAATTTTGTGTCGCGGTTTTTAACAAAATACAATATAAATGAATGCGTAGAACACTGTAGTGCAAACCGTTTCTTCGGATTTTGTCAAAATACCTGCATTAACTACGTTTTTCCCAGTAGAAGCTCCCCCTTCCCCAAACAACAATTGTTCTTAGAAAAAAAAGTGTAAAATTTAGAACTCAACCGACTTTATTTCTGTATTCTACACCTAAATAATAGTGTATTCACCAATTTTTATTCAAATTGGAGACAAAATTTTTTTTTCCCGATTTTATACCCAAGACTATAGTCTTTGTTCTTTTGATGAAAAATGACAAAAATTTTTGTGTCGGTTTTCAACAAAATACATTATAAATGAATGCGTAGAACACTGTAGTGCAAACCGTTTCTTCGGATTTATCAAAATACATGCATTAACTACGTTTTTCTTAGTAGAAGCTTTCCCTCCTCAACCCCCAACAACAATTGTTCTTAGAAAAAAAAGTTTAAATTTAGAACTCAACCGACTTTATTTCTGTATTCTACACCTAAATAATAGTGTATTCACCAATTTTTATTCAAATCGGAGACAAAATTTTTTTTCCCGATTTTATACCCAAGACTATAGTCTTTGTTCTTTTGATGAAAAATGACAAAAATTTTTGTGTCGGTTTTCAACAAAATACATTATAAATGAATGCGTAGAACACTGTAGTGCAAACCGTTTCTTCGGATTTGTCAAAATACCTGCATTAACTACGTTTTTCCCAGTAGAAGCTTCTCCCCCCCCAAACAACAATTGTTCTTAGAAAAAAAGCGTGAAATTTAGAACTCAACCGACTTTATTTCTGTATTCTACACCTAAATAATAGTGTATTCACCAATTTTTATTCAAATGGAGACAAAATTTTTTTTTCCCGATTTTATACCCAAGCTTTCTTTGTTCTTTTGATGAAAAATGACAAAAATTTTGTGTCGGTTTTTCAACAAAATACATTATAAATGAATGCGTAGAACACTGTAGTGCAAACCGTTTCTTCGGATTTGTCAAAATACCTGCATTAACTACGTTTTACCAGTAGAAGCTCCCTTCCCCAAACAACAATTGTTCTTAGAAAAAAGCGTGAAATTTAGAACTCAACCGACTATATTTCTGTATTCTACACCTAAATAATAGTGTATTCACCAATTTTTATTCAAATTGGAGACAAAATTTTTTTTCCCGATTTTATACCCAAGACTATAGTCTTTGTTCTTTTGATGAAAAATGACAAAAATTTTTTGTGTCGGTTTTTCAACAAAATACATTATAAATGAATGCGTAGAACACTGTAGTGCAAACCGTTTCTTCGGATTTGTCAAAATACCTGCATTAACTACGTTTTACCCAGTAGAAGCTCCCCCTTCCCCAAACAACAATTGTTCTTAGAAAAAAGCGTGAAATTTAGAACTCAACCGACTATATTTCTGTATTCTACACCTAAATAATAGTGTATTCACCAATTTTATTCAAATTGAGACAAAATTTTTTTTCCCGATTTTATACCCAAGACTATAGTCTTTGTTCTTTTGATGAAAAATGACAAAAATTTTTGTGTCGGTTTTTCAACAAAATACATTATAAATGAATGCGTAGAACACTGTAGTGCAAACCGTTTCTTCGGTTTGTCAAAATACCTGCATTAACTACGTTTTCCCAGTAGAAGCTTTCCCCGTCCCCAAAACAACAATTGTTCTTAGAAAAAAAGCGTAAAATTTAGAACTCAACCGACTATATTTCTGTATTCTACACCTAAATAATAGTGTATTCACCAATTTTTATTCAAATTGGAGACAAAATTTTTTTTTCCCGATTTTATACCCAAGACTATAGTCTTTGTTCTTTTGATGAAAAATGACAAAAATTTTTGTGTCGGTTTTTCAACAAAATAAATTATAAATGAATGCGTAGAACACTGTAGTGCAAACCGTTTCTTCGGATTTGTCAAAATACCTGCATTAACTACGTTTTACCCAGTAGAAGCTCCCCTTCCCCAAACAACAATTGTTCTTAGAAAAAAGCGTGAAATTTAGAACTCAACCGACTATATTTCTGTATTCTACACCTAAATAATAGTGTATTCACCAATTTTTATTCAAATTGGAGACAAAATTTTTTTTCCCGATTTTATACCCAAGACTATAGTCTTTGTTCTTTTGATGAAAAATGACAAAAATTTTTGTGTCGGTTTTTCAACAAAATACATTATAAATGAATGCGTAGAACACTGTAGTGCAAACCGTTTCTTCGGATTTGTCAAAATACCTGCATTAACTACGTTTTACCCAGTAGAAGCTCCCCCTTCCCCAAACAACAATTGTTCTTAGAAAAAAAGCGTGAAATTTAGAACTCAACCGACTATATTTCTGTATTCTACACCTAAATAATAGTGTATTCACCAATTTTTATTCAAATTGGAGACAAAATTTTTTTCCCGATTTTATACCCAAGACTATAGTCTTTGTTCTTTTGATGAAAAATGACAAAAATTTTTGTGTCGGTTTTTCAACAAAATACATTATAAATGAATGCGTAGAACACTGTAGTGCAAACCGTTTCTTCGGATTTGTCAAAATACCTGCATTAACTACGTTTTACCCAGTAGAAGCTCCTCTTCCCCAAACAACAATTGTTCTTAGAAAAAAAGCGTGAAATTTAGAACTCAACCGACTATATTTCTGTATTCTACACCTAAATAATAGTGTATTCACCAATTTTTATTCAAATTGGAGACAAAATTTTTTTCTTCCGATTTTATACCCAAGACTATAGTCTTTGTTCTTTTGATGAAAAATGACAAAAATTTTTGTGTCGGTTTTTTAACAAAATACATTATAAATGAATGCGTAGAACACTGTAGTGCAAACCGTTTCTTCGGATTTGTCAAAATACCTGCATTAACTACGTTTTACCCAGTAGAAGCTCCCCCTTCCCCAAACAACAATTGTTCTTAGAAAAAAAGCGTGAAATTTAGAACTCAACCGACTATATTTCTGTATTCTACACCTAAATAATAGTGTATTCACCAATTTTTATTCAAATTAGAGACAAAATTTTTTTTCCCGATTTTATACCCAAGACTATAGTCTTTGTTCTTTTGATGAAAAATGACAAAAATTTTTGTGTCGGTTTTCAACAAAATACATTATAAATGAATGCGTAGAACACTGTAGTGCAAACCGTTTCTTCGGATTTGTCAAAATACCTGCATTAACTACGTTTTCCCAGTAGAAGCTCCCCCTTCCCCAAACAACAATTGTTCTTAGAAAAAAAAGCGTAAAATTTAGAACTCAACCGACTATATTTCTGTATTCTACACCTAAATAATAGTGTATTCACCAATTTTTATTCAAATTGGAGACAAAATTTTTTTTTCCGGTTTTATACCCAAGACTATAGTCTTTGTTCTTTTGATGAAAAATGACAAAACTTTTGTGTCGGTTTTTCAACAAAATACATTATAAATGAATGCGTAGAACACTGTAGTGCAAACCGTTTCTTCGGATTTGTCAAAATACCTGCATTAACTACGTTTTACCCAGTAGAAGCTTTCCCTCTTCCCCAAACAACAATTGTTCTTAGAAAAAAAGGCGTAAAATTTAGAACTCAACCGACTATATTTCTGTATTCTACACCTAAATAATAGTGTATTCACCAATTTTTATTCAAATTGGAGACAAAATTTTTTTCCCGATTTTATACCCAAGACTATAGTCTTTGTTCTTTTGATGAAAAATGACAAAAATTTTTGTGTCGGTTTTTCAACAAAATACATTATAAATGAATGCGTAGAACACTGTAGTGCAAACCGTTTCTTCGGATTTGTCAAAATACCTGCATTAACTACGTTTTACCCAGTAGAAGCTCCCCCTTCCCCAAACAACAATTGTTCTTAGAAAAAAAACGTGAAATTTAGAACTCAACCGACTATATTTCTGTATTCTACACCTAAATAATAGTGTATTCACCAAATTTTATTCAAATTGGAGACAAAATTTTTTTCCCGATTTTATACCCAAGACTATAGTCTTTGTTCTTTTGATGAAAAATGACAAAAATTTTGTGTCGGTTTTTAACAAAATACAATATAAATGAATGCGTAGAACACTGTAGTGCAAACCGTTTCTTCGGATTTGTCAAAATACCTGCATTAACTACGTTTTTCCCAGTAGACGTTTCCCCCCAAACAACAATTGTTCTTAGAGAAAAAAGTGTAAAATTTAGAACTCAACCGACTTTATTTCTGTATTCTACACCTAAATAATAGTGTATTCACCAATTTTTATTCAAATTGGAGACAAAATTTTTTTTCCCGATTTTATACCCAAGACTATAGTCTTTGTTCTTTTGATGAAAAATGACAAAAATTTTTGTGTCGGTTTTTCAACAAAATAAATTATAAATCAATGCGTAGAACACTGTAGTGCAAACCGTTTCTTCGGATTTGTCAAAATACCTGCATTAACTACGTTTTCCCCAGTAGAAGCTCCCCCCTTCCCCAAACAACAATTGTTCTTAGAAAAAAAGTGTAAAATTTAGAACTCAACTGACTTTTTTTCTGTATTCTACACCTAAATAATAGTGTATTCACCAATTTTTATTCAAATTGGAGACAAAATTTTTTTTTCCCGATTTTATACCCAAGACTATAGTCTTTGTTCTTTTGATGAAAAATGACAAAAATTTTTGTGTCGCGTTTTCAACAAAATACAATATAAATGAATGCGTAGAACACTGTAGTGCAAACCGTTTCTTCGGATTTATCAAAATACATGCATTAACTACGTTTTCTTCCCCAGTAGAAGCTTCCCCCAAAAAGACAACAATTGTTCTTAGAGAAAAAGTGTAAAATTTAGAACTCAAACGACTTTTTTCTGTATTCTAAACCTAAATAATAGTGTATTCACCAATTTTATTCAAATTGGAGACAAAATTTTTTTTCCCGATTTTATACTCAAGACTATAGTCTTTGTTCTTTTGATGAAAAATGACAAAAATTTTTGTGTCGCGTTTTCAACAAAATACAATATAAATGAATGCGTAGAACACTGTAGTGCAAACCGTTTCTTCGGATTTATCAAAATACATGCATTAACTACGTTTTTCTTAGTAGAAGCTTTCCCCCCCCACCCCCAAAGCAACAATTGTTCTTAGAGAAAAAAGTGTAAAATTTAGAACTCAACCGACTTTTTTTCTGTATTCTAAACCTAAATAATAGTGTATTCACCAATTTTTATTCAAATTGGAGACAAAATTTTTTTTTCCCGATTTTATACCCAAGACTATAGTCTTTGTTCTTTTGATGAAAAATGACAAAAATTTTTGTGTCGTTTTTCAACAAAATACATTATAAATGAATGCGTAGAACACTGTAGTGCAAACCGTTTCTTCGGATTTGTCAAAATACCTGCATTAACTACGTTTTACCCAGTAGAAGCTCCCCCCTTCCCCAAACAACAATTGTTCTTAGAAAAAAACCGTGAAATTTAGAACTCAACCGACTATATTTCTGTATTCTACACCTAAATAATAGTGTATTCACCAATTTTATTCAAATTGGAGACAAAATTTTTTTTTCCCGATTTTATACCCAAGACTATAGTCTTTGTTCTTTTGATAAAAAATGACAAAAAATTTTGTGTCGCGTTTTTAACAAAATACAATATAAATGAATGCGTAGAACACTGTAGTGCAAACCGTTTCTTCGGATTTGTCAAAATACCTGCATTAACTACGTTTTTCCCAGTAGACGTTTCCCCCCAAAGCAACAATTGTTCTTAGAGAAAAAAGTGTAAAATTTAGAACTCAACCAACTTTTTTTCTGTATTCTAAACCTAAATAATAGTGTATTCACCAATTTTTATTCAAATCCGTGACAAATTTTTTTTTTCCCGTTTTTATACCCAAGACTATAGTCTTTGTTCTTTTGATGAAAAATTACAAACATTTTTGTGTCGGTTTTTCAACAAAATAAATTATAAATCAATGCGTAGAACACTGTAGTGCAAACCGTTTTTTCGGATTTGTCAAAATACCTGCATTAACTACGTTTTCCCCAGTAGAAGCTCCCCCCCACCCCAAAGCAACAATTGTTCTTAGAGAAAAAAGTGTAAAATTTAGAACTCAACTGACTATATTTCTGTATTCTACACCTAAATAATAGTGTATTCACCAATTTTTATTCAAATTGGAGACAAAATTTTTTTTTCCCGATTTTATACCCAAGACTATAGTCTTTGTTCTTTTGATGAAAAATGACAAAAATTTTTGTGTCGCGTTTTTAACAAAATACAATATAAATGAATGCGTAGAACACTGTAGTGCAAACCGTTTCTTCGGATTTGTCAAAATACCTGCATTAACTACGTTTTTCCCAGTAGAAGCTTTCCCCCCCCAAAGCAACAATTGTTCTTAGAGAAAAAAGTGTAAAATTTAGAACTCAACCGACTTTTTTTCTGTATTCTAAACCTAAATAATAGTGTATTCACCAATTTTTATTCAAATTGGAGACAAAATTTTTTTTCCCGATTTTATACCCAAGACTATAGTCTTTGTTCTTTTGATGAAAAATGACAAAATTTTTGTGTCGGTTTTTCAACAAAATACATTATAAATGAATGCGTAGAACACTGTAGTGCAAACCGTTTCTTCGGATTTGTCAAAATACCTGCATTAACTACGTTTTACCCAGTAGAAGCTCCCCCTCCCCAAAACAACAATTGTTCTTAGAAAAAAGCGTGAAATTTAGAACTCAACCGACTATATTTCTGTATTCTACACCTAAATAATAGTGTATTCACCAATTTTTATTCAAATTGGAGACAAAATTTTTTTCCCGATTTTATACCCAAGACTATAGTCTTTGTTCTTTTGATGAAAAATGACAAAAATTTTGTGTCGGTTTTTCAACAAAATACATTATAAATGAATGCGTAGAACACTGTAGTGCAAACCGTTTCTTCGGATTTGTCAAAATACCTGCATTAACTACGTTTTACCCAGTAGAAGCTCCCCTTCCCAAAACAACAATTGTTCTTAGAAAAAAAGCGTGAAATTTAGAACTCAACCGACTATATTTCTGTATTCTACACCTAAATAATAGTGTATTCACCAATTTTTATTCAAATTGGAGACAAAATTTTTTTTCCCGATTTTATACCCAAGACTATAGTCTTTGTTCTTTTGATGAAAAATGACAAAAATTTTTGTGTCGGTTTTTCAACAAAATACATTATAAATGAATGCGTAGAACACTGTAGTGCAAACCGTTTCTTCGGATTTGTCAAAATACCTGCATTAACTACGTTTTCCCAGTAGAACTCCCCCCCCCCCCAAAAGCAACAATTGTTCTTAGAGAAAAAAAGTGTAAAATTTAGAACTCAACCGACTATATTTCTGTATTCTACACCTAAATAATAGTGTATTCACCAATTTTATTCAAATTGGAGACAAAATTTTTTTTCCCGATTTTATACCCAAGACTATAGTCTTTGTTCTTTTGATGAAAAATGACAAAAATTTTTGTGTTGGTTTTTCAACAAAATACATTATAAATGAATGCGTAGAACACTGTAGTGCAAACCGTTTCTTCGGATTTGTCAAAATACCTGCATTAACTACGTTTTTCCCAGTAGAAGCTTCCCCTCCCCCCCCCAAAAACAACAATTGTTCTTAGAAAAAAAGCGTGAAATTTAGAACTCAACCGACTATAATTCTGTATTCTACACCTAAATAATAGTGTATTCACCAATTTTTATTCAAATTGGAGACAAAATTTTTTCCCGATTTTATACCCAAGACTATAGTCTTTGTTCTTTTGATGAAAAATGACAAAAATTTTTGTGTCGGTTTTCAACAAAATACAATATAAATGAATGCGTAGAACACTGTAGTGCAAACCGTTTCTTCGGATTTGTCAAAATACCTGCATTAACTACGTTTTTCCTTAGTAGAAGCTTTCCTCCCCACCCCAAACAACAATTGTTCTTAGAGAAAAAAGTGTAAAATTTAGAACTCAACCGACTTTATTTCTGTATTCTACACCTAAATAATAGTGTATTCACCAATTTTTATTCAAATTGGAGACAAAATTTTTTTTCCCGATTTTATACCCAAGACTATAGTCTTTGTTCTTTTGATGAAAAATGACAAAAATTTTTGTGTCGGTTTTTCAACAAAATACATTATAAATGAATGCGTAGAACACTGTAGTGCAAACCGTTTCTTCGGATTTGTCAAAATACCTGCATTAACTACGTTTTACCCAGTAGAAGCTCCCCCTTCCCCAAACAACAATTGTTCTTAGAAAAAAGCGTGAAATTTAGAACTCAACCGACTATATTTCTGTATTCTACACCTAAATAATAGTGTATTCACCAATTTTTATTCAAATTGGAGACAAAATTTTTTTTTCCCGATTTTATACCCAAGACTATAGTCTTTGTTCTTTTGATGAAAAATGACAAAAATTTTTGTGTCGGTTTTTCAACAAAATACATTATAAATGAATGCGTAGAACACTGTAGTGCAAACCGTTTCTTCGGATTTGTCAAAATACCTGCATTAACTACGTTTTACCCAGTAGAAGCTTTCCCCTACTCCAAAACAACAATTGTTCTTAGAAAAAAAGCGTAAAATTTAGAACTCAACCGACTATATTTCTGTATTCTACACCTAAATAATAGTGTATTCACCAAATTTTATTCAAATTGGAGACAAAATTTTTTTCCCGATTTTATACCCAAGACTATAGTCTTTGTTCTTTTGATGAAAAATGACAAAAATTTTTGTGTCGGTTTTTCAACAAAATACATTATAAATGAATGCGTAGAACACTGTAGTGCAAACCGTTTCTTCGGATTTGTCAAAATACCTGCATTAACTACGTTTTACCCAGTAGAAGCTCCCCTTCCCCAAACAACAATTGTTCTTAGAAAAAAAAGCGTGAAATTTAGAACTCAACCGACTATATTTCTGTATTCTACACCTAAATAATAGTGTATTCACCAATTTTTATTCAAATTGGAGACAAAATTTTTTTTTCCCGATTTTATACCCAAGACTATAGTCTTTGTTCTTTTGATGAAAAATGACAAAAATTTTTGTGTCGGGTTTTCAACAAAATACATTATAAATGAATGCGTAGAACACTGTAGTGCAAACCGTTTCTTCGGATTTATCAAAATACATGCATTAACTACGTTTTTCTTAGTAGAAGCTTTCCCCCCACACCCCCCAAAACAACAATTGTTCTTAGAGAAAAAAGCGTAAAATTTAGAACTCAACCGACTTTATTTCTGTATTCTACACCTAAATAATAGTGTATTCACCAATTTTTATTCAAATTGGAGACAAAATTTTTTTTTTCCCGATTTTATACTCAAGACTATAGTCTTTGTTCTTTTGATGAAAAATGACAAAAATTTTTGTGTCGGGTTTTCAACAAAATACATTATAAATGAATGCGTAGAACACTGTAGTGCAAACCGTTTCTTCGGATTTGTCAAAATACCTGCATTAACTACGTTTTACCCAGTAGAAGCTTTCCCCCCAAAACAACAATTGTTCTTAGAAAAAAAAGCGTGAAATTTAGAACTCAACCGACTATATTTCTGTATTCTACACCTAAATAATAGTGTATTCACCAATTTTTATTCAAATCGAGACAAAATTTTTTTTCCCGATTTTATACCCAAGACTATAGTCTTTGTTCTTTTGATGAAAAATGACAAAAATTTTTGTGTCGGTTTTTAACAAAATACATTATAAATGAATGCGTAGAACACTGTAGTGCAAACCGTTTCTTCGGATTTGTCAAAATACCTGCATTAACTACGTTTTCCCAGTAGAAGCTTTCCCCCCCCCCCAAACAACAATTGTTCTTAGAAAAAAGTGTAAAATTTAGAACTCAACCGACTGTATTTCTGTATTCTACACCTAAATAATAGTGTATTCACCAATTTTTATTCAAATTGGAGACAAAATTTTTTTCCTGATTTTATACCCAAGACTATAGTCTTTGTTCTTTTGATGAAAAATGACAAAATTTTTGTGTCGGTTTTTCAACAAAATACATTATAAATGAATGCGTAGAACACTGTAGTGCAAACCGTTTCTTCGGATTTGTCAAAATACCTGCATTAACTACGTTTTCCCAGTAGAAGCTCCCCCTTCCCCAAACAACAATTGTTCTTAGAAAAAAGCGTGAAATTTAGAACTCAACCGACTATATTTCTGTATTCTACACCTAAATAATAGTGTATTCACCAATTTTTATTCAAATCGGAGACAAAATTTTTTTTCCCGATTTTATACCCAAGACTATAGTCTTTGTTCTTTTGATGAAAAATGACAAAAATTTTTGTGTAGGTTTTCAACAAAATACATATAAATGAATGCGTAGAACACTGTAGTGCAAACCGTTTCTTCGGATTTGTCAAAATACCTGCATTAACTACGTTTTCCCAGTAGAAGCTCCCTTCCCCAAAACAACAATTGTTCTTAGAAAAAAATGCGTAAAATTTAGAACTCAACCGACTATTATTTCTGTATTCTACACCTAAATAATAGTGTATTCACCAATTTTATTCAAATCGGAGACAAAATTTTTTTTCCCGATTTTATACCCAAGACTATAGTCTTTGTTCTTTTGATGAAAAATGACAAAATTTTTGTGTCGGTTTTTCAACAAAATATATTATAAATGAATGCGTAGAACACTGTAGTGCAAACCGTTTCTTCGGATTTGTCAAAATACCTGCATTAACTACGTTTTACCCAGTAGAAGCTCCCCCTTCCCCAAACAACAATTGTTCTTAGAAAAAAAGCGTGAAATTTAGAACTCAACCGACTATATTTCTGTATTCTACACCTAAATAATAGTGTATTCACCAATTTTTATTCAAATTGGAGACAAAATTTTTTTCCCGATTTTATACCCAAGACTATAGTCTTTGTTCTTTTGATGAAAATGACAAAAATTTTTGTGTCGGTTTTTCAACAAAATACATTATAAATGAATGCGTAGAACACTGTAGTGCAAACCGTTTCTTCGGTTTTGTCAAAATACCTGCATTAACTACGTTTTCCCAGTAGAAGCTTCCCCTTCCCCAAACAACAATTGTTCTTAGAAAAAAAAACGTGAAATTTAGAACTCAACCAACTATATTTCTGTATTCTACACCTAAATAATAGTGTATTCACCAATTTTTATTCAAATCGGTGACAAAATTTTTTTTTCCCGATTTTATACCCAAGACTATAGTCTTTGTTCTTTTGATGAAAAATGACAAAAATTTTTGTGTCGGTTTTTCAACAAAATACATTATAAATGAATGCGTAGAACACTGTAGTGCAAACCGTTTCTTCGGATTTGTCAAAATACCTGCATTAACTACGTTTTACCCAGTAGAAGCTCCCCCCTTCCCCAAACAACAATTGTTCTTAGAAAAAAAGCGTGAAATTTAGAACTCAACCGACTATATTTCTGTATTCTACACCTAAATAATAGTGTATTCACCAATTTTTATTCAAATTGGAGACAAAATTTTTTTTTCCCGATTTTATACCCAAGACTATAGTCTTTGTTCTTTTGATGAAAAATGACAAAAATTTTTGTGTCGGTTTTTCAACAAAATACATTATAAATCAATGCGTAGAACACTGTAGTGCAAACCGTTTCTTCGGATTTGTCAAAATACCTGCATTAACTACGTTTTACCCAGTAGAAGCTCCCCCTTCCCCAAACAACAATTGTTCTTAGAAAAAAGCGTGAAATTTAGAACTCAACCGACTATATTTCTGTATTCTACACCTAAATATTAGTGTATTCACCAATTTTTATTCAAATTGGAGACAAAATTTTTTTTCCTGATTTTATACCCAAGACTATAGTCTTTGTTCTTTTGATGAAAAATGACAAAAATTTTGTGTCGGTTTTTCAACAAAATACATTATAAATGAATGCGTAGAACACTGTAGTGCAAACCGTTTCTTCGGATTTGTCAAAATACCTGCATTAACTACGTTTTCCCAGTAGAAGCTCCCCCTTCCCCAAACAACAATTGTTCTTAGAAAAAAGCGTGAAATTTAGAACTCAACCGACTATATTTCTGTATTCTACACCTAAATAATAGTGTATTCACCAATTTTTATTCAAATTGGAGACAAAATTTTTTTCCCGATTTTATACCCAAGACTATAGTCTTTGTTCTTTTGATGAAAAATGACAAAAATTTTTGTGTCGGTTTTTCAACAAAATACATTATAAATGAATGCGTAGAACACTGTAGTGCAAACCGTTTCTTCGGATTTGTCAAAATACCTGCATTAACTACGTTTTACCCAGTAGAAGCTCCCCCTTCCCCAAACAACAATTGTTCTTAGAAAAAAAGCGTGAAATTTAGAACTCAACCGACTATATTTCTGTATTCTACACCTAAATAATAGTGTATTCACCAATTTTTATTCAAATTGGAGACAAAATTTTTTTTTCCCGATTTTATACCCAAGACTATAGTCTTTGTTCTTTTGATGAAAAATGACAAAAATTTTTGTGTCGGTTTTTCAACAAAATACATTATAAATGAATGCGTAGAACACTGTAGTGCAAACCGTTTCTTCGGATTTGTCAAAATACCTGCATTAACTACGTTTTACCCAGTAGAAGCTCCCCCTTCCCCAAACAACAATTGTTCTTAGAAAAAAAAGCGTGAAATTTAGAACTCAACCGACTATATTTCTGTATTCTACACCTAAATAATAGTGTATTCACCAATTTTTATTCAAATTGAGACAAAATTTTTTTTCCCGATTTTATACCCAAGACTATAGTCTTTGTTCTTTTGATGAAAAATGACAAAATTTTGTGTCGGTTTTTCAACAAAATACATTATAAATGAATGCGTAGAACACTGTAGTGCAAACCGTTTCTTCGGATTTGTCAAAATACCTGCATTAACTACGTTTTACCCAGTAGAAGCTCCCCTTCCCCAAACAACAATTGTTCTTAGAAAAAAAGCGTGAAATTTAGAACTCAACCGACTATATTTCTGTATTCTACACCTAAATAATAGTGTATTCACCAATTTTTATTCAAATTGGAGACAAAATTTTTTTCCCGATTTTATACCCAAGACTATAGTCTTTGTTCTTTTGATGAAAAATGACAAAAATTTTTGTGTCGGTTTTTCAACAAAATACATTATAAATGAATGCGTAGAACACTGTAGTGCAAACCGTTTCTTCGGATTTGTCAAAATACCTGCATTAACTACGTTTTACCCAGTAGAAGCTCCCCTTCCCCAAACAACAATTGTTCTTAGAAAAAAAAGCGTGAAATTTAGAACTCAACCGACTATATTTCTGTATTCTACACCTAAATAATAGTGTATTCACCAATTTTATTCAAATTGGAGACAAAATTTTTTTTTCCCGATTTTATACCCAAGACTATAGTCTTTGTTCTTTTGATGAAAAATGACAAAAATTTTTGTGTCGGTTTTTCAACAAAATACATTATAAATGAATGCGTAGAACACTGTAGTGCAAACCGTTTCTTCGGATTTGTCAAAATACCTGCATTAACTACGTTTTACCCAGTAGAAGCTCCCCCTTCCCCAAACAACAATTGTTCTTAGAAAAAAAGCGTGAAATTTAGAACTCAACCGACTATATTTCTGTATTCTACACCTAAATAATAGTGTATTCACCAATTTTTATTCAAATTGGAGACAAAATTTTTTTCCCGATTTTATACCCAAGACTATAGTCTTTGTTCTTTTGATGAAAAATGACAAAAATTTTTGTGTCGGTTTTTAACAAAATACATTATAAATGAATGCGTAGAACACTGTAGTGCAAACCGTTTCTTCGGATTTGTCAAAATACCTGCATTAACTACGTTTTCCCAGTAGAAGCTTTCCCCAAAAACAACAATTGTTCTTAGAGAAAAAGCGTGAAATTTAGAACTCAACCGACTTTTTTCTGTATTCTACACCTAAATAATAGTGTATTCACCAATTTTTATTC
Organism: Abscondita cerata; assembly: GCA_030710515.1. NCBI lineage: Eukaryota > Metazoa > Arthropoda > Insecta > Coleoptera > Lampyridae > Abscondita > Abscondita cerata. Next base: position 154,270 of record JALBCR010000588.1, on the reverse strand, counting down.
AAATCGGAGACAAAATTTTTTTCCCGTTTTTATACCCAAGACTATAGTCTTTGTTCTTTTGATGAAAAATGACAAAATTTTTTGTGTCGGTTTTTCAACAAAATACATTATAAATGAATGCGTAGAACACTGTAGTGCAAACCGTTTCTTCGGATTTGTCAAAATACCTGCATTAACTACGTTTTCCCAGTAGAAGCTCCCCCCCCTAAACAACAATTGTTCTTAGAGAAAAAAGCGTAAAATTTAGAACTCAACCGACTTTATTTCTGTATTCTACACCTAAATAATAGTGTATTCACCAATTTTTATTCAAATTGAGACAAAATTTTTTTTCCCGATTTTATACCCAAGACTATAGTCTTTGTTCTTTTGATGAAAAATGACAAAAATTTTTTGTGTCGGTTTTCAACAAAATACATTATAAATGAATGCGTAGAACACTGTAGTGCAAACCGTTTCTTCGGATTTGTCAAAATACCTGCATTAACTACGTTTTTCTCTTAGTAGAAGCTTCCCCAAAAACAACAATTGTTCTTAGAAAAAAGTGTAAAATTTAGAACTCAAACGACCTTTTTTCTGTATTCTAAACCTAAATAATAGTGTATTCATAAATTTTTATTCAAATTGGAGACAAAATTTTTTTTCCCGATTTTATACTCAAGACTATAGTCTTTGTTCTTTTGATGAAAAATGACAAAAATTTTTGTGTCGCGTTTTCAACAAAATACAATATAAATGAATGCGTAGAACACTGTAGTGCAAACCGTTTCTTCGGATTTGTCAAAATACCTGCATTAACTACGTTTTCTTAGTAGAAGCTTCCCCCAAAACAACAATTGTTCTTAGAGAAAAAAGTGTAAAATTTAGAACTCAACTGACTTTTTTTCTGTATTCTAAACCTAAATAATAGTGTATTCATAAATTTTTATTCAAATTGGAGAAAAAATTTTTTTTTCCCGATTTTATACTCAAGACTATAGTCTTTGTTCTTTTGATGAAAAATGACAAGAATTTTTGTGTGTTTTTCAACAAAATACATTATAAATGAATGCGTAGAACACTGTAGTGCAAACCGTTTCTTCGGATTTGTCAATATACCTGCATTAATTACGTTTTACCCAGTAGAAGCTCCCCTTCCCCAAACAACAATTGTTCTTAGAAAAAAAACCGTGAAATTTAGAACTCAACCGACTATATTTCTGTATTCTACACCTAAATAATAATGTACTCACCAAATTTTATTCAAATTGGAGACAAAATTTTTTTTTCCCGATTTTATACCCAAGACTATAGTCTTTGTTCTTTTGATAAAAAATGACAAAAAATTTTGTGTCGCGTTTTTAACAAAATACAATATAAATGAATGCGTAGAACACTGTAGTGCAAACCGTTTCTTCGGTTTGTCAAAATACCTGCATTAACTACGTTTTCCCAGTAGAAGTTTCCCCCCAAAAGCAACAATTGTTCTTAGAGAAAAAAGTGTAAAATTTAGAACTCAACCAACTTTTTTTCTGTATTCTAAACCTAAATAATAGTGTATTCACCAATTTTTATTCAAATCCGTGACAAAATTTTTTTTTCCCGTTTTTATACCCAAGACTATAGTCTTTGTTCTTTTGATGAAAAATTACAAACATTTTTGTGTCGGTTTTTCAACAAAATAAATTATAAATCAATGCGTAGAGCACTGTAGTGCAAACCGTTTTTTCGGATTTGTCAAAATACCTGCATTAACTACGTTTTCCCCAGTAGACGCTCCCCCCCACCCCCCAAAAGACAACAATTGTTTTTGGAGAAAAAAGTGTAAAATTTAGAACTCAACCGACTATGTTTCTGTATTCTACACCTAAATAATATTGTATTCACCAATTTTTATTAAAATTGGAGACAAAATTTTTCTTTCCCGATTTTATACTCAAGACTATAGTCTTTGTTTTTTTGATGAAAAATGACAAAAATTTTTGTGTTGCGTTTTCAACAAAATACAATATAAATGAATGCGTAGAACACTGTAGTGCAAACCGTTTCTTCGGATTTATCAAAATACATGCATTAACTACGTTTTTCTTAGTAGAAGCTTTCCCCCCCCCCACCCCCCCAAAAGGCAACAATTGTTCTTAGAGAAAAAAGTGTAAAATTTAGAACTCACACGACCTTTTTTCTGTATTCTAAACCTAAATAATAGTGTATTCATAAATTTTTATTCAAATTGGAGACAAAATTTTTTTTTCCCGATCCGTGACAAAATCTTTTTTTCTTGTTTTATACCCAAGAGTATAGTCTTTGTTCTTTTGATGAAAAATTACAAACATTTTTGTGTCGGTTTTTCAACAAAATACATTATAAATCAATGCGTAGAACACTGTAGTGCAAACCGTTTCTTCGGATTTGTCAAAATACCTGCATTAACTACGTTTTACCCAGTAGAAATTAAATTACGTTTTTCCCATTTCAACTTTTTTCCCTACAATTTTAAACGTGCGTAATTGTTCCACAGTATAATTTAAAAGGCAACTGAATTTATATCTGTATTATATACCTTAATATTAGTTTATTCATCAATTTTTAGTCAAATCGGACACAGAAAATTTTTTTCCCGATATAATACCCAAGGCTATAGTTTTTGTTCTTTTGACAAAAATTGACATAAAGTTTTGGGTTTCTTTTTTAACGTAAGACGATGTAATTCAGCGCGTAGAACACTGTAGTGCAAACCGTTTCTTTGGGTTTCTCATAATTGCTTCATAATTTAAGTTTTTCTCATTTGAACTTTTTTCCCTACAACTTTAAACGTGCGTAATGGTTCCAGAAAATAATTTTGAAAGCAATTGAATTTATATCTGTATTTTACACCTTATTATTAGTCTATTCATCAATTTTTAGTTAAATCGGAATCAAAAAATTGTTTTCCCGATTATACAAAAATTGACAAAAAATTGTGTTGTTTTTTTTAATGTAAGATAATGTAATTCCGTGCGTAGAACACTGTAGTGCAAACCGTTTCTTTGGATTTCTCATAATTCCTTCTTAAGTTACGTTTTTCCCATTCAAACTTTTTTCTTTCTGGGGGTGTGCAACTGGTCGAGAGATTACGTGCCAAAGTGTGCTCAAATCGAAGCGCCTTTGCACGATCTAGTGAAGGAGAACGGGAAGTTTCGTTGGACGGACACCGATTTCACTGGACGAGCCCGAACCGCAGCGCCATAAGATGACAGCGGTGGAGCTGGTGCGAGATATCTTGCGTGAACAGCAAACGTTCGACAGCATCCAACGCATCATATCAGCATGGGAGCGGGTAGAACGTGATGGCCCGCCACCCCAAAACGATCCGTTGTCGGAAACTATAATTGTTGGTAAGCCAAAGTTAAATAATACTTCGTCTAATGCGTTATAGAGATTTCGTGCTGTGATAGTTTTCAAAAATCTGCTCATTTTGTTAGTGCATCTACTATTACCAACCGGTATTCATTTTCAAAAGCTTTCATGTTTACTATTCTTGGGTGTCGATACTTACTATCAGAAAGATCGACTTTAATTTTATAGGTGTCCAGTTTTAAACGATTTTGATCCAGTATGTTATATTTTAATAAGTAGTGATCGATTAGGTGTTGGAATAATATTGAACGCTGGTACTGACTTTGTTTGAGATATTGTGGGGGTGCCAATTAATTTACTCTGGATCTATTCTGTACATATCGTATTTCTCTTCAATGTATTCAAGACAAAGCTCAAAAAATGTCAAAGGTTGCAATGTCAATATCTTTTTTCTCTAACCAAACTAGGTACCGTTTACTTGAAACATTTTAGTGAAAATTTTTGTTTAGACATTTCGACATTATTTATTTAGATTTTATTTACAATTTTAATTGCCAATTTATGATATACTATGTAGAAAAGAGATTTGGAGATTGGTCCAAAAACAATATGCTGATTGTTTGGTTCCATGTAGATTAAGAATATTTAAACGTTACAGCAACTAATAACAGCGGTATCTGCTTAATGGTGATACACATCATTAATTACGGTAATACTCAAATAGAGCGTAAATCTTAACATACAAATATATACAATACTTATTCATAACGTTAAGTTTTTTCTAAGAATTATGAAATATCAAAGAGAAGCAAACAATAGTGCATCTCCAACATAGGCACCTATCGAATTCAGCCTTTCAAATGTATTTACAACTTTACAATATTTTTTATAATTAATTGACTAAATCTGATAGGCTATCTTATGACAAACAGTAATATCTAGATATAAAAGTGAACGACAAACATCATTGTGCTTTGACACCAACAATAACAACTGTTAGGAAGTGCGCCTACTTGTTAAACAACACCAAGCTCTAGGTATGCCACAATTTTTATCATTATCATCTTCGACGCTAGTCCGTTTGTTAGTTCGCCCTAAAACCGTAACCTGTTCTTCGGTGTCGTCTCTCCTTTCGGTAATAATTTCGTCTAAATCTGCGGTAGTAATTTTACTTTCCTCCCTATTACTTTGCACAACACATTGTTGTTGCGATTTTGTCAAACATTGTTCGCTTAACTCCTTGGTGATTTCAACAATGGCTTTTTCCTCCTCTCAAGTTTCGTCGATTCCAGGTTTTATCTCATCTGGAGTAGATTTTTGTAACACCTCGTTTCGAGGCGATTCTAAATCTTTTGTCCATGTGGGGTCGAATTCGTTGCAAGTGTGCATTAGCGTAAATGGTAGTTTTAAGGACACTTCGCCACCCATAACGCTAACTATTAATTTCACTTTCACGTAATATGTAACATAAATCGCGAATACGTTGCGGTCTTGAAGATTATCGGTTACGCTGGTCACGGTGGATGCTAAACTGGTTCCAGTTTTGTGTAGGAATCTTCCAAAGCAATCCAATTTTTGGTGGTACTCTTCGTGGGCGTTAAATTGTACGTTTTAGTTAATATTGTACCGCTTGTTATTGGACAATCGCCTTTATCAGTAGCAGCCGCGACTACGTTTTTAAATTTTCCATTAGAGAACATGCATACGTCGACGTGTTGTACAATGAAGACCTGCGAATTAAAGTTCTTCCAAGTTATAGTAACATACAATCCAAAATGATTACCTTTATTCTTTTCACCGTTTTGCTACTGAAGTTGCGCACTTGTACTGTAATTTCGATACCTTCGCCGTGCGAGTAAATACCTTTATCTAGACATGCTTCCAACTCCACGCGACCATCACTTAGTAAAAAGGTTTTCAACAGTTGCATGCGGTGGAGGCACTTGGGCTAAAAGGCTGCTAAACTCGGTCGTTTTCCTCCGCAAGGAGGCTCAAATTTTCGAGTTGAATTATCTGAAACATTGTTTATTTCATTAAAATTTTATCCAATTGGTGATGATCGGAAATGAAATCTTTTGATCGCCTAATTGCACCAAAAGTACTGATTTTTAGATGACATGACAAATTTCAAAATATTTGATTAAATCAAGAATCTGGCAATATAAATTAAAAATATCAGTCATTATTTTGTATCACCTACCACTGTACACCGTAACTGAAATTAATAATAGAGAAATGGGAGTTGATGATTTCCAACACATTTGCTCTATAAGCACTTTGAGAAAATATATAAACTTGTAACCAAGAGCGAAGTTTCATGTATTGATCACAGAAAATTGATATTATTTTAAATATTATGTCATCCGTTTTGAAATGTGGTGTCTTAAGTAGTCGAAAATGTAGATTACGCCAATTTCGCGATGTGAATGTGGAAGCATTACCATTGACTAACTGTGAAAACAAAATAAAAGACAACAGAATTAATAACAGCTCCCACATTTTGATCACGCAGTGTGCACGTAAATACCTGTATTTACACGAAGAATATGATCATGAAACGAACCACCACGGCAACAGAAACAAAATGATATTATCACAGACCTGCGAAATTGTACTTTTCTCTGTTTCAAGAATGAGTGGGAGTGATTATTGTAAATTTTTGCGTTGAAAACGAACCTGACCTTGAATTTTTAACAGCACGATAAGTTTTTTTGAAATTTTTGCTAAAATGGCTATTTTAATGATTTGAATGAATTTATTTTGAGAACCAAATTTTTTTGTTTCAATTTTTCACAATTGCATAAAATAGAACTACAAATAGACTGGCCAAACCTTCTCCTAGTGTGTCCTAATCTTGCCTATGCTGGTTGAATGTTCATCTAATCTAACCTTAACTTGTCGGGTCTTCTTCTGATCTTACCTTTGATGGTTTTATTTCTCGGTTGGATTCTTATTAGTGACTTCAAGAAAACCTGTGTAGGCTGATTACTCAATTACTTATCAAAAAATAAGTTCAGCGCGGTAAAACGAGCGATCTTACATGACTAAATGCACTTGAATTCAAAATTTCTTACCTTTATTCAATTTTGTTTTTAAATCTCATAATATGAAAGATGTGTTAGTGAATGAGATAGAAAACTATGAGATTGTCCATAATATTGACCAATCATTAACAGATTGACGTTTTTACGAAAGTAAAATTAAGAAAATTGCGCAAATATTGAAAAATTTAGAAAACTTAAACGCCTTTGACATTTCGCGGTTTTGAGTTTGTTGTAGAGATGAGTATGTTGGGTGAGTTTTTGAAAAGTGTTTGTTCATTGCAGTTACATCATCGCAATCAATCCTTATATTAAAAGTTTAATTTAATTTAATATCGGTTTTTGGTTTTGATAGACTTTTTGCACAGTATACATACTAACGTTCAGTAGCGAAACTTTATGTTTTACTCAAAAACAGGCATGTCTCAAAATACACATTATTAATTGACATTGACTAGTTCGAAGTGTTTGATTGTTTTAAGTGTTAACTTTAGGTAAGCATGTATTAATTTATTTATTTGATAACATCAGTGTATATTTAATTTCAGAATTATTTTCAGTGTTATCACATAAATACATACTAGTATGCCTAAACAAGTTTCGGGGTATACTTGAGCAATGCAAGGTTGCTTATCATCACGGAAATTGCATAAATCAACAATAAAATTATTTTATTTTCAAGTGATGAAGAAGGGTAATTTAGATAACAGATGATTTAAACCTTATCTTATAATTGTTACTGTTTTTGAAGCAGGTATGAATACAAATAAAGAAATTGTTTACTTTAGTAAGCAGATTAGGCGTATTACCAGAAATGAATCATCTTCCCCGGAATGCATAACGCCCAGATGATTCTATATTTGCATATGAATTTCCCGAAGTTGCCGATAGGTGACGATACGTGTTACATTATTATAATATTTTCACACCTAACACTCAATTTAAAATTAGAGATTAATTCAAACAAACTGAATAGTATGTCCTAGTAATATTTATACAAATAAAATTTTAAAAACTTAAAACGTGTGGTAACATTATTTTGCGATATTCAATCAATGACGAAACCGGAAAGCCAACGCATAACGCCATCTATCGGCGACTGAAGGAAACACTAACACGTACAGAGAATCTACTGCTTGTATCTATGGGACGTTATACATTCCGGGGAGATGATGTATTTTTGGTATTACTAAGTGTATTTATTTTCCCAGACAGTATTATATAATCATCGAATATTTCATATATAATATTTGGATGATTGATATATTCTCTGAAAATGCTTGAATATTCATACGTATTCTGGCATGATCCCACAATATGCTAATGTCCCTTTTTTCATTATTCCTTGAATATTTCCATAGATCATTCATAGAATAGTAAATAAAATATTCCATATTAGGCGTGCGCAGAAGGGGCAAAAAACTCCTTAATTTTTTTATATATGAAGTTCGTAATTCCCCGTGTGAAGCCTTTTCATATATGGGTATCAATCAATGGAAGCGTGGTCACCCCTGTCCAAATTCATAAATAATACATTTTCAATTATAACATAAATGCAATTATAATTAATCAACGTTTATAAAATGATGAAAATTAAAATTCCTACTTAATAAGTATATGTTTCTAACTAATTTTAGATTTGCTTTTTTTTTTAATTGAAGGTTATTATTTTCTTAAGTAATTATATAAAAATTGGAAATGAGATTAATTATTAAACTATTTACTTCAGGAAAAATAATTAAAAAACCTGGACCTGGTTGCAGTTGTCATTAGGCTAGATAGAAAAAGAAGAAAGAAGAAAATGGAAAAATTGTTATGGTAATAACTTACTCATCAAATATAGGTAGTGCTTGGTACGGTAATTTATGTTAAATTACAAAAGGAGTATTATGACTTCTGATCTTTGTAATATTGGTCAATAAAGGATTCGTATATATTTGGGTAACGTAAAATTTTGGGATAGGTTAAGAACATAGTCACGTATAAGTTGTAGGTCAGTTTGATTGTGCATGTCTGCAATTCTAGTGTATCTGTCTTTATTAAGTATTAGTCTTAGGCATTTATTTTAAAATACTTGCATTTTTTAAAGTTTGTCATCGAGGTACTACACCATACTGGAAAGGCGTAGATTAATACTGGTCTTAGTATTGTTTTATACAAAAGCAATTTATTTGTCATATTCAAAACACTTTTTTGTGACATTAACGAATAAATCTGTTTCAAACTGCCATAAGCTTTGTTTGTAGCAGTTTTAACGTGCTTCTGAAATGTTAATTTTGAATCTAGAACAACGCCTAAACATGTGACATCATTTTTTATTTTTATTTCTTCATTATTTATTTTAAGAGGCGTAAATAATTTGTTGTTTGTAATTTTTTTAGAAAAAATTATTGCTTCAGATTTATCAGCATTTAATTTAATTTTCCAAAGTGCATAGTATTTCTTCAAGATATTTAAGTGTATTTGAACTTGTTTTGCTGCTACAATCGCACTAAACGAATGTGCATATACGGCTGTGTCATCAGCAAATAATGCCAGGTTTGTTTTTGGAAATGTGGGTAAGTCATTCATAAAAAGATTAAAAAGCTGAGGACCTAGTACTGAACCTTGAGGTACACCTGCCCGAATTTCCATTGGTAACGATTGAGAATAATTTACTGTTACATAAAAGTAGCGATCTGTTATATAAGAGTTTATAAGTTTAATAATATTAAAAGGAAATTTTTGTTTAATTAATTTATAAAGTAGTCCATCAATCCAAACCGTATCAAAAGCTTTTTGAATGTCTAAAAGCGCCATTACTGTTATCTTTTGTTTGTTATAGTTTATTTTTACATCATTCACAATTCTCGTAACTTGTTGTACCGTATTATGTTTTCTCTAAAACCAAATTGAAAGTGGCGAATAATTTTATTACGTCGAATATGTTTTTGCATTATTTGAAGAATTATTTTTTCTGTTACGTTACTCATAGTATTAAGTAAACTGATCGGTCCATAACTGATTGCCATTGATTTATCTTTACCTGGTTTCAATATTGAATTACATTAGCAACTTTCCAAGATTTCGAAAGTATGAATGTTTTATAATCCCATTAATTATATAATTTAATTGAACTAAAGCTTTTCTTGATAAATTTTTAAGTATGATGTTTTGTATGTCATCTGGTCCCGGTGCTTTTAAATTTCCAAAAGTTTTAATTATTTCATAGATTTGTTTAGGGATGTGATATGTTTATGCCAATTAGTGTCGATATTGTTGGGTACGGTGTCAAAAAATTCTTTTACTGTTCGTATAATTTCGTTTTGTTCAGCTGAAAGATTATCTAATCCTATATCGTAAACTGAATGATATTGTTCTGCCATTAAATTAGATTTGTCTTTGTCAGTAGTAGCTGTAATACCATTTTTTGATAGTGATGGTATTGATTCAAATTTCTTTTTAAGTCGTTTGGTCATTTTCCATAAAGAATTGTCGTTTGGATTTAGAGATTATAATTTTTTATACCATTTATTGTTCTTAAAGTTGTTAATTTCTAATCTAATTTGTCGAGTAAGTTCGTTCATTCTTTGTCTGTGTTCATCTAGTCGAGTGTGTTGCCAAAGTGTGCGTGTCCGATTTCTATCTTTAATTATTTGTAAAATTTCGTCAGGTAAATTTATTGTTGTCTTTTTTTGGGAATTAATTGTTTAATTGTTGTCTGTATGTTTTTAGCAAAAGTTTCTACATGGTAATCTAAGGAGTTTAAGTCCGGTATTTGTCTCAGTAATGTAATATTTTCATCTAATTTTCTTCTAAAATTTTTCCAATCAACATTAGAGATCTTCTATCACTTGACCTTCTAATGAGAAAAGAATTGGGCAATGATCTGAACTTAATTCATGTACGGCATTAATGTCTGACAATGTAGTAACATTTTTATTTAAAATTAAATCTATTGTCGTAGCTGTAGCATTATTTGACGGATGATGAGTGCTTTGATTTGGGAACGTAATTATGACATTTGAATTTGACATATTTCGAAATAAAGTATTTCCATTCTGATTATTTCTATGACAATTCCAAGAATTATGTCTAGCATTAAAATCGCCAATAACTAATACTTTATTACCGGTATTTTCTAAAAGAGTCAAGTCTCGATCAGTGAAATGATTTACTGGTTTGTTATAAATTCCAATAATACAAGTCCCGTCTGTCAGTCTGAGTCCAATATTTTCAATACTACAATTTTGATTACTAGAGATTTTGACAAAAGGTATTCCATTCTTGACAAGAATGAGTACACCTCCCCATCTTTGTCCACCCCTATCGATTCGTAAAACGTCGTAGTTTCTAAATTTAATTTTGTCATTTTCGTTTAAATGAGTTTCCGAAATTATGAATATGTGTAAGTTCATTCTTGTCAAAAATTCAATTACCTCACCTTGTTTAGGAAGGATTCCTAAGCGTTCCAACTACCTATATTTAACTTAGCCATCAAGTTCTTGACAGAAATTAAAAAATATTTCAAATTTTTTTATACCTGACTTGGCGCTTTGCAATTTAACGTTTAAAATTTTTACTAATGAAATCATTTTTTTAATGTCAATTAAATTGTTAAGGTTTTTAATTTCATTTGCTAAATCATTAAAGTCGTTATTTACTGAAAAAGAATTTGTAAAATTTTCGGTTTTTTGATTATTTACCTGAAGATATTTGTTAGTAGTTTGCCAAGCTGGATTTTTTGGTGGGGGTGCAGGCTTAAGCATAGGGTAATTTTGTTGGTTGATTGCGGGAACTGGTTTACTAGAATTTTGTTACCATTCTTTTACTTTCCAAATATTGCACTCTGTTCTGATATGCTACACATATAGTTGCGTTGGCTTTCAACGTGATACAGCCGTTGTCGTATAACAGCGTGAAAAATGTAACCTTAATAATTGTAAAAAATGTAGGTCTCCCAGTGCAGGAGGTTTTTTTTAATTTAATTAACTATATGATCTTATAATTCACTATACGGGCTACTAATAAAATAAAACCATCATTTTGGTTTAAATTATTTTTGGCCCTTTTCTTCCACCTAGCTAAGCCTCTCTTAATGCTATAATATCAAAAGGGAAGTTAAGATCAGTTAGTAAAACCAGAACTTCATCAAAATTTTTATTAATACTTTTTATATTATTGTAGCAACATGAACCTTTACTGTTTTCTTAAATTCACTACAAGTTAGCAGTGATTTTCTATTTTTATTTTATCTGCATTTATAAAAAAAATCATTATAGACAATTTCATACTTTCAATGTCGAAGGATAACTCAGAGAGCACTTTTGAAATATATTTACGTGTACATACTATAAGAAAAGTGGATCATTTTGACACCATCTTTGATTATGAAAAATGTTTTGTTACTATGATCAGTTTTTATGCCTGTCATTAAGAAATATTGCTTAGAATTTATACAATTTTCCTGAAGAATTTTGAACAGAATTATGATATTATATTAAATAGTGTACTTGTTAATTGTGTTGGAATGTATGTGATAGCAGACCAAACCCTCCAGGCTGGATGTCAATAAGTAAGAACTCAGTGCTGCCCGATAAAGCATCCACTTTTGAGATGCTAAACGTTGCCAAAAACCAGCACTGACTTCTTACGTATTGACATCCAGAATTCCACATTAATAGTATACAACGAAATTGAAAGAAACTAACGCATCTCAGAATTATACTGTGTGTCTACTTAAGTTAGAACTTAGAATCGGTTTTTTGAAAAATAGTAGATTGTTTTGTAAGGATTAAAAGTGACTATTTTTTTCTAGCCAACAAAAACATACAGAAAATAAATATAAAATAAAAAAAATAGCCACCGCTGAAATTTCGAGAATGTATCGCAGTATCTGGTACCCACGTAGTCATGGCTTTGTTTATCAATATAATTATTTTGTGAACAAAATTGTTAACAGTTCAACGAGTGAGTGCATTTGTGTGATAATGAATTTTAAAAAAGATTTACCTGAAGATGCAGCAAAAATGGAGCAAGAAATTGACTTGAACTTACTTCAACCAAAATCTCGAGAAATCAATAAATGTGCTTACGAACATTTCACGAAGTGTTGCGATGAGAAGAAGGTAAACACATATTCTGAAGCTGTCTTATTGGCGTATTTTACTGAAATCGTCCACATTGTGGTCCCATTATTCAATAGTGCATGTCAAACATGGTATAGAGGTGGAAAAGTTTGCTCGTGAAGATTCCATATACCAAAACGAAAAAATCAAGATCATTTACGATTATTCATTGTCATTATCTGCCTCTTAGACCGAAGTATTTTAATGAACGTTGACTTTTTATTCAATTTTGATACGGAGTGTGCTGGAGACAAGTAGTGAGCATTCACAAAATTAGTCACGTCCCACCAGAAATAACCAAATTTTTAAGGATGGCAAACGCAAATGAATATTCTGGACATTGTTTCCGCTGAACATCTGCTACACTTCTTGTTGATTCTATCTTGGGGTGGACGTTTGACACTGTAGCAGAAGGATACATAGAAGAATCCGTCAGGCACAAGGAAGATGTAGCAAGGAACATTTTGAGACTGAATGAACAGGGTACTAGTGTAGCAAAACGATACATCATAGGTCACGTTCAAGCAATTACGGTTGTAATGAACCGCTTATTTCAATAGTTTTCACACTTGAATTCTTCGAATTTAAACATAGCATGTCGCATTTTGTTTTGCTATCTCAAGGTTTCTTTGTTTGTTCCTTGGAAAACAGCTCGGTGGCGGCCGCCTTTATCAAGTAAATAGAGATTTGTTTTGACTAACTGAATAACACACGGATTGTACCCACGTTCAAAAATTTTGAGTAGTCGGTTTTGGTTGTTACTTCTGAGAAAATGTTAGAGCAATAATTTTTGTAACGTTTGTTGTGTAGAAAATGATAAGAGGGGAGATTCCCTTACCTGATGATTGTTAATAGTTTTTAAGTTTACTTTTTAAGCAGACTCTCGACAAGTGACATGTAGCTAATAGACATGTACCGAATAGAGCGGATTAATATTGTTTTTAATTAAAATTAAAAGTACCGTAAGTGCCGTAAAGTGTAAGTTTACGTGTAACTATCGAAACGCGAGTGCAATGATGACATTAAGTGTACCATAAATAAAAGGAACTTTCGTTTTGCAAACCGTTAAGAGAGTATCGTTCAATTTATTTAAATAATCAAAATAAACGCGTAGCGGATGAATTGACATCCTCTTGAGCCAGCGAATTATTAAGAGAAAAATGCAATACCGTCAAGAAGCATTAGATTGAGATCTTCGGATTGGTACAAATGGTTTCTAGTAGATAATTCTTCGAATAATGGATTGAAGAAACCCCCAACTCTGTTTATTTACTCCAGAAAACTTCCGGGTTTTGGGTGTGAGTTCGCGTTTGGTAAAATAAATTAGACAGCGTTTAGGGTATCTTTATTTATATTTTTTGTTATCTTTTTATGTAAATTACGTGTTAGCATTAAAATCATGTTCGATGGTAAAGAATGATCGAACCCAGTCCAGGGCATGTTACGTTCGAGTTGATGTTACAGTAAAAATTGCGTGTTTGACTAGGCCGCAGACTCGTATCGTTTATTTACCCACATAATGTAATAGTTTTAGGAACGCGGTTAAAAATATGTTTCCTCGCCCGGTACCGGGATAGTTTGGCCGTCTTGCATATTTGTTTGTTTTTGTTTGTTAAACGTCAAAAAACGATGTAAAATTTTAGTTTAATAGAAAACCGGTCGTACTTATTTTATTCTTTTATTGCGTCAAGTGTTTACGTTTTTCCCTTTTCTTTGGTGAGCATTTGATATAAATATTTCAAAGATTAGTGTGGCGCCTAGCAATCCTAACTGTGACTCGAATTAATGACCTTTAGTCTTCGTAAAGGTAAGTGAGAGACAATTCTAAATCCACCCCCTCGCGGATGAGGCAGTTTGAGCATTCGTTGTGCTGCGTACTTGATCTTCAAATTACGTGGTGTAACAGGGTACAAGGAAGACTGGATGAGCCGAGTACTAGTAGAACTCACGAAGCTTTAGAAGAACTAGGTACCCATTGATATTGATACAGATGCAACGGTGTGACCAATGTTGTCACAAATGATACAAAAAATTTGAATGCTAACAGCAAATCATTAATTCACTTTTCCAAAAGTTCAAATTGCACTGCCAAATCTGACATGTATAATTATTTTCATAGCCATATATGAGTACCTATAGCTCGGTTTAGACTTAAAAATAATCTATATTACCCTGACAACGTACCCTTTTTGTACAGTTTACATTCCAATAATGGGATTAAAACTGACAGATTTTTAAGCGTATACGAGATTTGTCAAAAAATATGAGTAAAGTATAATTTGCACGATTTATGGTATTTAACTTTCTATAATCTTTAAGTTAAGCCGACCCTCAATAAATCAACCCAGAAGGTTTTCTCGTCCGCTTTCCAGGCCCGCATTTAAAACTTTTTCCGTTTGTATTCTGAAGAACAAGAAAACCACAACTGCTTATTACACACAACTATAGTCTGTATACTATTGGCGCGGAGTAATAAACCTGTCAGAATGATCGAATCTCCCGTATTGCAGTGGCGTAGGTACCTGATACGTTTGGAAAATCATATTTTTAGTAGGTAAATATAATATAATAGTAAAATCTACCTTGATATGAATTATTATGTGGTTATATGTTACTTATTTTATTTGTATAGTAGATCACATTACAAATTTTACTTCTTACGTATTATATACCATTATTTTTGTACCTTGGTATAATACCCACATCTACGGCTATGATTCTCGTTTAGTCAGTACCTGGGCTGATGGCAACGTGTTTACACAGATTAAATTATTGTTCTCAGACCCTAGATGGGTCGATATGCTGCAAGAGCGGCACAATGATCGTATTTTGGTTAGAATTTATTGGTTTTTACTTAACCGTAGAAGTACCGAATGCATGATCATTATTTATTTAAGAAATTGGAAAATACACACAAAGAAAGTTTAGTAAACAAACATCACGTATTTATTAAGAAACCAGTGACTATATATCATAGACTTTCAACCGCTTTAATTGGGGATCAATACCGATAGATGTCGTGTGCATCTTTACGGAATTTTTGTTATATATTTCAATAATTAAACACACCAATAAACTAATTAAAATGATTTTTTTAATAAATCTCAATGTTTATTAAATGTTTTATGGTTACGCCACTGTAAGTGGCGATGCGACTTCTATTGGTCCCACAACATCTATCGGTATTGGTCCCCAATTAAAGCAGTTGAAAGTCTTCGACGTATCCGCCTTCTCTTTGTAAACATTTCATTGTTCTTTTCTCAAACTCTTTTATTACTATCCGTATTATAAATACCAACGTACTCAGACATTCAGTGTCAAATATTTCATGTCATCATGCATCTAGATTACGTTAAATGTATAAGCCAGAATAAGTAATACGGAATGATTAGTAAATAATCATCAAATCTAAATTTTCATGCTAAATGGCTGTAATTTCATATTTGAATGTAACTTGTAAATCAAATCAAATTTTCTGAATAACATTCTTCTGTATTGTAAAAAATAATGGTGCTTTATTCTTGAGCAAAATTAATATTTTTTGATAAACCTCGTATACAGCTTAAAAACATTAATATCTAATGGTTGCATTTTAAGTTTTGGGCCATGCAGAACCTTTTACCTATAACTATTTTTCAAAAAACCAATAATACAAAAGTTTTCCATATGGTTTCAACTTAGTAGACACATTATATAATTGTTTTGTCATCTACTTTCAAATAAAGGTTTTTCTTATAAAATGTTTATTAACCTAAACCTTAATGTTTATTTAACGTAGATTAAAATTATAAAAACAATTACAGTATTAATAGTTATTAATATTAAAATGTAACTACGTTTAATTAATAAACGCCTCTATTTGTACGAAAACGTGTTATTTTCATTGTAACTGAATGGAACAGATCCACAAACAAACACTTACATCGTATTAGGGATTATCTATAATTATTACTAGTCTCCAATTTACACAGTTGTCAAGCATTTGACACGTTTTTGTTAATTAAAGGGGTTTCGCATCCATCACAACGTTCAAAAACTACAGTTCTCTAAAACAGTTTAATATGTCATTTCATACGTGGCAATGTCACCATGAGGTATCAATACCGTCTTATATTTTACAAGTTATACACTAATAATCCTAAAAATTAAATGTTAGTTTCACGAAACAAATTCAAACCATAAAATTTTATACCATTCAATTATAATGTTAAGTTACCTTTCTAAATGGAAATGGAAATACTGCATTTGCCCATGTAAACATTTTAACATTTTACATGGGCAAATAGGCAAAGTAAGCAACTGTATCTCAGAAACCATTCAATCCAATTTTTCAAAAGGACGTTTATCTAAAGCGAGGCATAAGGGGGTGGCGTCCGAGGGGGTGCAGCTCGTCATAAAGGACGTGAACGTCATTTGCACAGTCAAAATCATTCATCTCAGTTTCAGAATCACTCTTTTTTACACCATACCGTAAATTGTAAAATTACTCTATGATTCTTGTTACTTATTTCTAGTTTTATTTGACCTACAATTGTGGTATCATCAGCAAACATTAAACTTTACCACTCAAAATCTCGTCTGGCAAATTATTAACGTATAAGGAAAATATTATAGGACCTACAGTACCATATTCTAAATGAAAATTTTCTGACGTAATGTTCTTTAATTTTTCTTTATGTTTCAATCCGATAAGAATGATTTTAACCAAGGTATAATAGTGGAATAGTACCTAGGCGTAAATATATCAACCAACTTATTTACTGAAGTTAAACAGCAAGCAATGCAAGGATCGAGAATATTTACTATGGAGCAGAGTGTCGTGTAGATACTAGTAAAACCAAACAATTATTAAAAACCTTGAAAATAAACACCTTAAGAGCAATATAATGAAAACCAAGAAAAGATAGATTTCG
Source organism: Abscondita cerata (assembly GCA_030710515.1). NCBI lineage: Eukaryota > Metazoa > Arthropoda > Insecta > Coleoptera > Lampyridae > Abscondita > Abscondita cerata. The sequence continues at coordinate 136,894 of JALBCR010000588.1, read as the reverse complement.
AAATCAATAAATCAGACAGTAATGTGGTATCATAGATCTAACTAAATTTGTAATAAGCAGTAGAACAGAGTGGAACCTACATGCAGAAGGAGCAGACCAAAATCGATTAATAAGACCACCAAAAAAGTGAAATGAAAACTGCCAATCCTTCTCGAGAGAAACTCCATACTGTCAAAAATAGTCAGAAACCAATATTAAAGGCGAAGAAGAAGAAGAGCTATTTCATAATAATTATAGTAAACAGTTGGCGGGTAAACATTGAATAGAGCTGCCAAAAACATGTTTTTGCGTGAAATGGGTTTTCAACTTTCAGCTAAATATTTTGTATGCGAGTCAGATTATGCTTTATAACAGCCAACTGCTATAATTGGTCAAGCAATCTTTGAGATATTCATCTTTAGGCGGTATTCAAAAAATAAAAACAGAATCCACTAAAAAGAAAGTGATTTAAATAAAAATTGAAAAAAATCTAATTCGCAACAATAATAATTTGAATAATTAATATCCTTGATACGACACCAACAAAGTTTAAATGAAATATCTATACTCCCAACCCGGAAAAACTAAAACATCATTCCCATAATAACAATAACTAAAAACCATTAAAATCCCCTCCAAGTCTTTCCATCTTCCTTTTCGCTGTCCTCCAACCACTTTTTTCCTTTTTCTGTTTTCAAACAAAACAAAAAACGATATAAACGGGTTCAAACGATGCTGAATCAAACGGCTTTTAAAAAATTAATATATCTCAAAACGGGGTGCTAACGATTTTTTAGGAGGAGGAGGAAAAAACGAAATAAAATGTGGTACAAACGGGTAAAAACAAAGCTTAATTGAGCGCACAAGCAAATAATTTTTTTCTTAAAGTCGGGTGCTAAGTTCACACAAGGTGTATTCAAAACGCATTTTACCAAGAAATTAGTAAAACAAGTTATTTTTTATGAATTTTCATTCATTAAGCTGTCTTTGTGGACGAATTGGTTAGTCGTTGCCTAGTAGTATTTTGCTCTCTCTAACCAGGGTTCGATTCCTATTGCACTATTTTTTTTTATTAATTCAAATATCGATGTCACTATAATACAGTTTTCTAAAATGATTTTAAAAAAAGATTAAACTCATTTTATAAAAGTTGTATTAATAATAACATTTCTACTGATCCTACGTTTGCAATGATTCTTTTTTCAATCTGAGGTTTTGGTGAAGTAGATAGTTGTTTGTAAAATTCTTTTATTTCGTTTATTATGTCGGTCTTATTTGTTACCATCATTCATTCTTATTCCTTAATTTATGATTCTTGGTCGTCCTTTTCTAAATTTTGATTTCAGCACTCTCATATTCATGTAGTTTTTTATGGCATTTAGAATTTGTTTTGTGTTGTTCGCTCTTACGTTCTTTCTAATTGCTTGTCTCGGTCTAGCTGTTGTATTAATTTAATCGTGTCTCTTGAAATTTTGTTATTTTTATTTGGTCTCTGTTTGGTAATCGTAATTTTGATCCGAAATATGTCCGAATAACATTTGTAACTTTTTTGCTTAAACCGTCTAGTTCCACGTCATTTAACGATTCTCTCAGTTTTGTAACGGTTGTTGTTTACAAAATAACAGAAAGAGACAACGGCTCTAGCGGAACAACCTAGAAAAAAAACTAAAGAAAATTCGGCTCAATGTAGCGCACTAAATTAGTGGAGGATAAAAATATTTATTGTAGTTAGGGCAGCAGCGTCCGGCTTCGTCGGAAAGTTGCGTGGATTCCTGAATAACTATAAAAAATTAGAGTGCTGGTCTAACAAGGTGCCACCTGCTGGATAAAGAAAAAAATAAAACCGACCAACAGGAGAACAACAGGTTTTACTTAAAATCTAATTAGCTAAATCGAACACAAACCAAAGAGAGAGAGAGAGAGAGAGAGACAAACAATTTAGTATAACAAATCGTAAAATATTAGGAAGATGTGACAGAAATAGAAAGACTGTCGTATATAGTTACGTGCGTTAGCAGCAGCCTCGCTTACAATAAATAAGGCTTTTAGTTAAGATGTCTAATTTTAGGTAAGCTTTAGTTAACGCTTGAGTTAGAATTATTATTCAAATTAAGAATTAGCTGCTATTAAGGCTATGTGTACACATATCACTTACACACGGCGAGTTACACTAAATCTAAACTAGAAAAATAAAGGGGTAAGTACCTTCCGCAAACCCAAAAGGCCTTTTGTGTCCCCGACAACCGATCTAAATTAAGCGCCCCAGGCGTTATTGAGTTGAATTGAAAACAAACTTCTGGTTGAGGAGCGTACACCGATAAAAGTTACTAAATATTAGCTATTAAGCCGTTTTATGTCATATGTACTTGAGCTTCATACGCATTATTATTATGAATAAGTGGTTTAAATACTAAAACTTAGCTGTGATCGTCGAGTGTAGTTCCGAGAATGAAGGTACTCTGCTAGCTACGGTATCGACAGTTCGGGGAAGTTAGATAGATCCAGGGATTCCTCTTAGGGGAGGTGTGCGGAGAAGAACAGCAAGCAATTGACTCCCTCGCTAGAAGTATGCAGCATAACCAACCTCTTTAAACGTGGTATTCACCGGTGGTCTTGATTAAATCAAAACCGTAGTGTTGTCTTTCATTTATAGGGAAGGTTTTTAATTAGCTACTCCAGCACCCTTGAGAGTTATCCCAGTACAGTACACAACAAGCACATAATGTCGAACGCAATGTGCTAAAAGCATATGCAGCAATCAGAATTAAAACAAATAGGAAAGAAACCCAAATACTCACGGTGAATCTAGCCGGATTAAACGTAAACGCCAATTTGTATTGGAAATTATGAAACCCACATTAAATAATTATTGGTAAGAATTTCAATTCAAAAAAATGCTAAAGACACCCGCGTGTATCAAACATGAAAGAAAAATATCCGTTGTCCGTCTAAAAAGTTCAGTCTAATTTAATTTCCACCAATAGAAAATTAGCAACATGCTCGCCAAATACGACTTTCGTCGCAACATACCACTCACGATACACGTTTTAAGGCGGCTTACGACATACGTCCTAAATACGGAAAATAAAACCGTAACAGTTTTATTTCTTGGTAAGTTCTTTTTGCTTCATTGCTCTTTACATTTTCTACTGTGGGATATCTGTCTACTTGTGCATTGTATTTAGTCGTTCTACAGAGTTTCTATAAATGATGATCTCATCAAGTTAGCAATTAAATGCACAAAATTAACAATAAACGACGAACAACAATAATTACAACGGAACGATAAAATAACTGACAGAGCATGAAATTTGCATAAATTAGTTCACTATCAATTGAAGCAACAAATTTGTTTTAAATTTTCCAACGCTCACTTGATGCGACAAACATTTATAGAAACGCTGTAGCTTGGTAATTATCTGGACCCAGTATCAAACAATTTAAAACAGATATATCTGTACATATTTTCCTGTTGTTAGAGAGGAAATATTTTGTTACTATGTTTGGACTTCTCCATGTCCGTCTCCTCGGGGGAAACTTTTTAAAGAAAGTGTTCAAGCAATACAGATTTTTGCTTTGTCTGTAGTTTAATAATTGTTTGCCTATACTATTTCTTATTCCCAATCCAAAAGCTTTTACATTTAGTTTTCCCGTTACTATTAGAAATTTAGATTTCTTCAGATTTGTGCTTTAGTGTGATGTCTTTGTATATTACTTGCACGTTATATTTTTATTTAACTTGATGTTTATATAAATGACCTTATTTGGTATTGCATGTTTCTTCTCTACTCTAGTCTCTGCTAGTCTACTCTCGCATAGATCGAGAATCCCATTTAATATTTTAGAGTTCATATTCCAGAGTTTCTAAGAGTGTTCGTTTGATCTTAAAATTCGGCATATAGTTTTGTGATAGATTGAGTGGTGTGAGATTCTGAGCCATTAGCTCTACCCACTTGGGTTAACTCTGTTTTAGAATTCGTAATGTGAATCAGCTATGTCGGTACCCAAAAAATCTAAAAAGATATATAAAGAAGCTTAGAAGAAATTTGATAGTGTGTATGGAGAAAAATCATATTTTCTTAGGTTGGAGAACTGTAATAAATTGTTTAACAGATAATAGAATTTTATACAGTATGTTTTTATGCGACGTGGGATGATTGCTAATTAATCTTTTAATCATGTAAGCCTCTGTTAAAAAAATCTTGTTTTTGATAAAATCATTGCATAATTTACGATTTCGTTATTTTTACTTTACTTTGCTCTAAGTGGAGTGGGGTGGTTGTAATTAAATGTTTAACGATTTAATGGAAAAATTTAATTTTTCTGTTAATAGAAATCTGACTTAAATACTTGTTTTGGGTTTTAGTTTTTGTAACGAATTTTTTAATTATGTCATTTATATGGAGTGTGTTTCCTAATAGACCTAGCTGTACCTACTTGTAAACAACTTCCTTATTTTGCATTTTAGAAAGAACAGTCATTCTTCATCAAAAATTTTCCGGTTATACCGAAAGAGTAGTCAATATTGCTTATTTTAAATTAAAACTAGTATTTTTAGTTTATTTTAGAATTCTGGTGGTAAATTTTAGTTGGAATTTCTGAACCATGTGCTATACCTAAAGTAACCATTTTTGAAATATTTTTAAATTTTATCTAGAGACCGAGTTCTCAAGAATAATGACATTTCATAGAACGCCCTGTATTTTAAGATGTTTTCTGATGTATTTTTTATTTAAATTCGTTTGGTATTGGAATTCCTTATACCTAAATTTTTAGTGACATTTAGTGTTTGTGTAATTATTGTTTTACTGCAATAAACTAAATTAAGTAAGCCGGTTGGATGTCATGGCTGATTTAATTAGATACCTATTATCAAAAAAAAAAAATTGTCAAAACACAGTTACAGTTACAGTTTTAACTCATTAACTTAAATAATAACGAAAACACCGTTACTTCTGAAAAACTCGGTATTTAAATAAAATTTTAAAGGTATGATAATAATTCAATAATGGAAAATTTTAGGTATAATATATTGTACATAAAGTATATCTAAAATACTAAAATAAAATAAAAATACTTTTAAAATAAACAGATGGTATAACCAAAGGTGCTTCATTCATAATATTATTATATTTGAACTTAACGTTCTCCAAAACCACTGTGACCTTCGTCGGTATTTTCATTTTAATATACTGAATACGTCTCTTTGTATTTCCAATTAAATTGCATCAAATTTTTCTCGAAAGGAAATATTGGGTTTCATTTTATGGCGAACGTTTCTCTACTGATTTTCTTATTTGCAGCTGCACACTATTCATTCGTTTTACTTTAAGGTAAAACTTCTAATGAATGATGGTGTTCTTTGTGGCTTATCTCGTGAATTCGTCGCCTAGAAAATTTTTTAGTTTGCATTACGCTGTTGCAGTACTCACTTAGTTATATAGCAGGAGGTTAAATAAAAAGTTTCGTGTTTTGAAGTTTGGGATAAAGGTGTTTCTACACGCGTTGCAATTGCGGATGATAGGAATTCTTCAGGCCGAAATAATTAGTTTTCGTCCTATTTGGAAATTTAAGTTTTGTGTCCCGTTTTCGCGTAATGCGGTTTTATAAAAGCTCCCGTACTGCAAATGTAATTACCTACTCAGTGTTGGGTTTCTTCAAAAATAATTTTACCGTTAAGACATACCAGTTTACTAAAAGAAATGTACGCCACCTCTTGCCGGTTTTTGGGTGTTTATCAAGAAGAATTATATATCAGCGTCCAGTCCTCGATATCATTAGAACATAATGCAGCACGCGTTCTGGTATTGCCCTGCTCACAATATTTAAAGACAAAGGAAGTTCTCCTGCATTCGTATGCGTTCGTATGGACATACTTCATTGTAAATGAAATCTCCTGTCTTAATTGCTTTTCAGTATGCTTGTTCCACCATATGATGAACCTTCTTATAGGAGTAACTTTTTTAATTTTTTTTTAGAATGGACTATTAAAACTCCATGTACTAGTTCGTGCCAACGTTTTGGTCAGAAGATGTCTGACCTTTCTCAAGGCAAAAAAGAGATTTTTGGAGTCACAATAGTAAAAAATATTTCCTTCTCATCTGAATACAGGTTATTTTCTTTTTAATAAAATGTAAATAAATTAATGAAAGTAATAAATATGGACAACACTTAATGTAAACAAAACGAACATACAACGCGTGACTCCAACAATCTCTTTTTTGCCTTGAGAAAGGTCAGACGTCTTCTGACCGAAACGTTGGCACGAACTAGTACATGGAGTTTTAATAGTCCATACTTCATTGTGTTTTGTGAGCTCTGCTAAGAAGCAACGCTGTTAATTATAGACCGTGTACGTATAATTAATAACATTTATTTTAGCATGGGTAAAGTAAAATAACACAAGAAAAGAAGTAGAAGCCGTTCCAGTAGTTTACCCGATAATTTATATTCTCTAAATTTATTACATAGAATAAAGAAACTGGAACGTGAATTGGAATTTCGTCAACGCCATTTTTCTCGCTCGAAAGATCGATACCGTAGTAGAAGCAGTAGTGAAATGCGACAACATTCAAAGTCGCATTCCGTTGTTAGGCATTCTCGATCTCGCTCTTGTGATGTTCGGAGCCCTTCTGTAATTTCTTCACGGTCGTTACATTTAACAAATAGGGATTTTATGCCCGGTTCATCTGCCCCGAGTGCTCGTAGCATTCCGGCAGATAAAGAAAATACAAGAGATGATATTTTAATTCTTCATGACGAGATTATGTAACTTTTTTGGGAGAAAATCCCGAACAAACTAAGACTGACGCTTTCTTATTGCATGAAGTTTTAGCACCTCGGTGGCGTCACATTCTGTTGAACGGAATGAAAAAAGAGGAAGCTACGTCCTTGTCGGACAAATATGCTTTATCAACCAATTTACCTGAACTTGCTCCGCCGCGCCTAAATCCGTAGATCATTTCTATTTTGACAAAAACAAATCAGATAAAAGACTGATCTCTTGTAGAGATTCAGAAACAATTAAGTACAGGCTTGTCTGCCCTTGGCAAAGGTATAAATTTTTTACTAGCGGAAAAAGAAAACTTTCCAAAGGAATTTGTAAAAAAAAATGTCGATTTTTTTCGCTGACTCGGGTAGAATATTATCTAACCTTTTCCATATAGTGTCAATATCTGAAAAAAATTTAATTTATCCATTTTTAAATAAAACCGTCAATTAACAAGTGGATAAATGCATCCCTTCTGAATTTTTATTTGGGTTGAACCTGGAGGAAAAAATTAAAACAGCCAAAACTTTAGAAGCTATAGGTAAAAATTTGAAACCTTCTACAGCTAATTTCTCTCATAAAAAAATGAGGGGGGGGGGACAACTCAACACAAACCAATGGGCAATTTAGGTACTCCAAAGTATCATTTAAAAGTTCAGCGCCCGGTCCGTCAAGTCGGGAGAACGAGACCAATGAAGAAGCTATCCTCGAGATCAAATCAAATAGAGAAAAAACGTCGAGTTTGGACCCAGGACTATCGCAGGAGGGATTAATAGAAGTAAGTGCACTTTATGCTGACCGATTAAGCTTTTATTTAAAAAATTGGGCGTCTGTAACATCGAATAAGTTTATCTCGGATTGGATCCAAGATTATAAACTATCCTTTACTAATACCCTGAAACAGTATCTAACACCTGCCTCTCAAAAATTTTAGAAAATAAGCATATAAAACTAGAGATTTCTAATCTCCTCAAAATAGGAGCAATTGAAAGATGTGAACCGATTTCAGGACATTATATTTCAAAATGTTTTCTTACTGATAAGGCTAACGGCAAGAAACGCTGTATTTTAAATTGATTGATTGATCTGAAAGGCGCCTATTACTTGCTACCAATTTACAAAAACCACAGAAAATACCTTCGGTTTTATTATGGAAAATATCTTTTTCAATACACTTGCTTACCGTTTGGATTAGCTTCGGCACCTTACACTTTCACTAAACTTATGAAACCTATTGTTTAAGAAGTAAGATCAGCAGGAATTTTGTGTGTTGATTATCTAGACGATTTTTTGATATTAGGTTCATCTTTTGAAGAGTGCTCTCAAAACGTCGCTTTTGTTGTACAATTATTATATAATCTGAGGTTTATAATTAACATAGATAAATCTAAATCAATGCCAAGTCATACGTGTGAGTTCTTAGGTTTCATATTTAATACTAGGAACATGACCTTGGCTTCACCTGAAGAAAAACGCGAAAAAACTCAAAAATGCTGATTACCTTTTTAACACGTAGAAGTTGTAGGATTATTGATTTAGCCAGGCTCATCAGGCTTTTAACTTCCGCCTGCCCAGCCATAAAGTATGGCTGGGTATATACTAAGCAATTAGAACGGACTAAATTCCTTGTTCTACAGGATAACAACTCAGACTATTTAGCAAGAATGTATATTTCTAAGGAGCTTATACCTGACCTAAAATGGTGGCAAACTAATGTGAAAACTCCTTCTAATAAATTAAAAAATGATAGTTTTGCCTTAGAAATATATACTGATGCCTGCCTAACAGGCTGGGGTGCGTTTTGAAATGGTAAAAAAAAGAAACGGTTGGTGAACAGGGCAGTTTCGAGACGAACACATAAACTTACTAGAACTCCAGGTGATTTTTCATGGGCTACGCCATTTTGCATCCAACCTAAAAGACTGTAACGTTTTGATTTGAACTGACAACACAACAGCGTTGGTTTATATAAATAAGATGGGAGGTATACAACATCCCACTTTAAATAATTTAGCGAGAGATATATGGAAATAGTCTTAGTCTAAGAACTTGTGGATTCTGGCTTCTTATGTCAGGTCATCAGACAATATCCACGCGGATCCAGCATTTCGCGTGCTACCACTAGAAACAGAGTGGTCTTTAGGGTGAAATATTTTTCACAAATTCAAGAAGTGTTTGGGGTTCCAAACATTGATACATCTCTTGGTTCGAAGACCAACATGCATGGGCAATAGATGCCTTCACTATCAATTGGAAACCATTAAAATTTTAGGCATTTCCCCCTTTCACTCTTATTACTAGAACGCTTCAAAAAATCATTTTTGATAGAGCAACTGGAATCTTGGTGGTGCCATACTGGCAAGCCTAACTTTGTACCCGATTTTTGAAAAACTAATTGTAGGTTCACCTACACCTTTTTATTCTCCTTACAGCAGGAAACCCCACCCGCAATGGTGGCTTTTTTTTAACGCAAACAATTTGAACTCCTTTGAAGGAAAAGTCGCGGATGTGTTGCGATTCCTCCAATACCTGCAAGATTCCTCTAACGTTACATACGACACTTATAACTTTCACAGAGCAGCTATTGGAGAATATAGGAAAAAATCCACTCCTAAAGAGATACATGAAAGGCTGATTCAAAAAGAATCCTTTAAAATCTCGATATGAAACTACATGGGAACCTCAAAAGGTTTTAACTTTGTACCCGATTTTTGAAAAACTAATTGTAGGTTCACCTACACCTTTTTATTGGTCCATCTAATGACCTTCTTATTTCTCCTTACAGCAGGAAACCCCACCCGCTCTCCAGATGCCTTATATTGATTTTAGCGAAGTTACCCGGGAAGCTTTTCTCTTAAAAGGGATCCCAGAAGTCACTCTGAAAGCAACGCTGGATTTGTTATCCTCGGCAACTCTTCAACAATATAATTTGTCCCTCAAGCAATGGTGGCTTTTTTTTAACGCAAACAATTTGAACTCCTTTGAAGGAAAAGTCGCGGATGTGTTGCGATTCTTCCAACACCTGCAAGATTCCTCTAACGTTACATACGGCACTTATAACTCTCACAGAGCATCTATTGGAGAATATTGGAAAAAATCCACTCCTGAAGAGATACATGAAAGGCTGATTCAAAAAAAATTCTTCATAATCTCGATATGAAACTACATGGGAACCTCAAAAGGTTTTAGAGTTTTTAACCAACTTACCCGACTCTTCTAGATTGAAGATGGTTTTAGCTAAATTGGTTACCCTTATGGCGTTTGCTACAGGTCAAAGAATTCAAACTTTATCTCTAATTAAAATACACAATATTCAAGAGATTATTGAATGTATCCGTATATATATTCCTGATCTAATTAAGACGTCCGCTTTCAATAGGACTCAACTTTGTTTAGAATTTCTCTATTTTAAAGATCGTCCAGAGTTGTGTGTGGCTACACTTTTACACAAACATTTAGATTTGACTGCCTCTTTCAGAGCGCATAACGAAAATAATCTGTTTCTAACATCATCGAAACCATTTCGCCCAGCTTCTAAACAAACTCTAAGTCGTTGGGTTAAGAACATTCTGGAGTTATCTGGAATTAATACTTCGATTTTCTTTGCCCACTCTACGAGACACGCATCGACCTCGGAAGCCTTTAGAAAAGGTTTGTCAGTGAAAGCCATCAGAAAGTCAGCCGGATGGACCGAGTCGTCAGAAACTTTTGCAAAATTATATAATAAGCCTTTGGTCATTCAAAATAATATTATGAAAGCTGTTTTTGATATTGGGTAGCCATATTGTAAACACTTTTAGTGTTCATTTTTTTCCTTTTTTTTATTAAACGAGAAGTTACTTATTTTGTTAAAAATTCAAAAATAAATAAATTATTTTGTGGCAAAATTCTTCAAACATCTGCATTATGTTCTAATGATATCGAGGACTGGACGCTGATATATAATTACTAGATTAAACGAACTTACTTGAAGTGAAGTTCGATCGTAATTATATGAAGCGTCCAGTCCGAAGATACCATTACCCTTCCACCCTTCACCCCTAGTCAACAAAACAAGACTCTTTAAAACCAATAAAGTATGTCCATACAAACGCATACGAACGCAGGAGAACTTCCTTTGTCTTCAAATATTGTGAGCAGGGCAATACCAGGACGCGTGCTGCATTATATTCTAATGGTATCTTCGGACTGGACGCTTCATATAATTACGATCGAACTTCACTTCAGGTAAGTTTGTTTGATCTAGTAATTATAGTGAGTTGACCTTTACGTCTTTCATAGCTGCATCATCTTTAAAATATACCGCCGATGGTCGACACGTCTTCATAGCTCTAGTTCTGCCGTTACGCCGGAAGCGAGCCTCCAGGTATTTATTTTCGTCATTTCAGTAAATATTTGAACGTTATCTAAGTAAGTTATTAAGAGTGGCTTAGTAAAACTCATTGTAATTATTTTTTTAACGGCCACAGTGTTTGCGGATTATGCGTATGTTTTCAATCTTTGTTTTAATACGAATTAAAAGTCTTATCGTATTACGTATTTTCAATCACTAAGTGAACATTTTGTAAGTGTAAATTTAAACTCTTATCGCGGGTCGCGTATGATTAGATTTTATAACAGTTGATTTAATTTGTCACGTGATCAATTAGATTTTCGTTTATCAATGTTGAACACATACTTACCCTATTTATTCAGTAGTTGTATTTTAAATACTTTAAATGCAATACATCTGGTTAATGTTACATTCTAACGAGCCTTTTTAAATTTATGTTTGATTTTGTTTTTTTTTGTGTGGCTAGTGATGACGTTTCGTATCAGTACTTTCAAGGTAAGTCCATTAGAAAGTACTCTCCTGGACGAGGACGAACTTCAGTGAACAAGGGGTGGAAACTAAATTACGTCCTGACCTTGTTTGACCTCCACCTGATTTTTTGCAATCATTTACTTGGACCTTTTTAATTCATGAAAGCAATTCATCTCGCGAGCCACCCCCTTCCCGCTAAGCTACGGTGCAACCCCTATTTATGTAACGTTTTTATTCAAAATTGTCGTTATCTTCTTTTTGCATGTAACACCACTATTGCTCTAATAAACTCTAATAAAATTCTGTCTTCTATAAATTCAATATTTGATTAAGTCAGGTGATAAATATCTGGAGAAACCCTTGGATACGTCGATTATTATTATTAACTGCAAAAATGTTGCACTAAAAAGTTCATATATAGGGTGATCCAGATACAAGTGCCGAAGTTATTTTTTTTTATATTTGGACTGTTTACGAAATTAAAGTAACTAAAAATATGTATGTAATAGCAAGTAGACATTATTAGTAGATGTCAAAAAATTATTGCATTTCTTTATAAACCATTTAAGGTATTTGTGCTCAGTGTTCTTATTAAACATCATCATGTTGAATATCAGTCGTATTTTTAAAATACTGATATTTTTAATCGATCTAACGTGAGAAATTGCATTTATTTGAAAAAGAACGTATTGAAGTAGGAAATGCAAATATCAAACGTCAATATTAGCTGTTTATATTACACATATTGTAACCATTGGCGAAATCTAAAGAAAACTAACAATGAAAGAGATGTAGAAAAAAATCAAAAGAAAAACATCTTTTGTAGTATAAAAAAAGGACATATAAATTACCTTATTTTTATCCTCCGACGGTTCTGTTTGCTCTTCCGTGTTTTCTGTTTTATCAATATCCGAAACGGAATCGCTTATATTTGAAGTATGACATTCGACGCTCTCCACCCCGTTTGTCAACTGATCCTTAAAGGAAACATGCGTGGGAGTTCTACTGCTACTTATAACATCCTGAATAGATTTATTTTCGAAATCCATCGTAGTAGTGATAACTTTTGAAACATCTTTTTCGACACTTTCCTTCAGGTTGCTATCCTTATCCTCTTTGTCGTCGTCGGCGGAAAACGATCCGTTTTTTATATTTAATTTGCTATTTTTAAATTCGGAATCTAACGAAATTCGTGCGCAAAGCGTGTTCTCGTCTTTATCGAAACTAGTTTGTAGCGGGACACTTTTGCAAGTAAATAATGGAATTTTGTGACCGTTTCTGTTACGCTGCTGTTGCTTCGATAAATTCGATATAATTCCGGATGGATTGAATAAGTACGGCGAAGGGGGTGCTGCTGCACGTTGGACCACTCTTATCCCCATTCGAACAGTTGTGCGTCTGTGTAGTTTTTCCTCTATCTTTTCGGCTGAAACAATCAACAAGTTGATTTATTTTACATAATTTCAGTCGCCAAACGGTTAAAGTTTTTATATTAACCTTAACGAATTACCACATAAAAATGTAATGTAAACTAAACTCAAGCACAAAAAAGTTCAAATCAAAAATGGGGTTTGGCTCAAGTATTAGTTTTTCTTTGAGTAGTTGTTTTAAATAATCGCTATAAACGTGCACACTGCATTGTGTTTATGCGCATTAATTTCTAATTTTTCTAGTTTAAATGGTGTTTCATTTGCTAGAATTGTGATTGTGAAAGTGTGCTTATATATCTTCAGGTACTGTTGCTAATATTTATATTTTATTTTGTGTTTTTACATGATATTGTAATAATGCCGGCCTGTCCAACATGCGATAATGTTATATCGCGTAAACTTAATGTTATCTGCGGTGGATTTTGTAAACGTCAGTATCATATAACATGTATAGGTATGACGGAAAGTATATATCAAGCACTTGGTGTCTGCAAGGGACTCTACTGGAAATGCGAGGATTGTCATAATAGCGATAACATTACTGATGTAATAAAAACAAACATTTTTGAAGATATTAAGGTCGAATTTAGAAAAATGGCAGAAGAGAAATTTATTGCTGTAATGAATGAACGTAATGCTCCCCTTGCTCAATCTCAATCAGCTGTTGTCATTAAACCTAAAAACACGGAACAGAAGAACTATAAAACTAAAACTGATATTTTGGAGAAGATTAATCCCATTAATGCGGAAATAAATATTAGTAAAGTAAAGCACATAAAAAATGGTGGTATTGTGCTGGGCTGTCAAACGGAAGCTGATGTGCTGAAGTTTAAAAGCATCGCAAATAAAGAATTGCCTGATTATGAAGTAAAGGACGCGAAGCAGCTTCTACCTAAGTTCAGAGTTGTTGGTTTGACTAGTCAGATCTCCACTGAAGATATTCGCAGATATATTATAAATCAAAATGTTCATTTGTGTCTGAAAGAGTCGGATTTAAAAACTTTGGAGCTCAAACCACTTAAAAATAATAAAAAAATTTTTCAGGTCATCTTGCAGTTGTCAGTAGAATCTTATAAAAAAATTTTTGAAGGCGGTACTCAAGATGTAAATATTGCTTGTAAAAATTTTTATTCTAAGTTGTACTCTAATTTTGATAAATTGGTTCCTAAAACTAGACCCATAAGTAACAATCGATATCCTAGACCTAAGTTCTGACCGTAAAATTTTTGGAATTACATCAATTCTAAAAAAAAGAGTAATAGAGTGCCGAATAAGATGTGTTATAGAAACAACGATATTGATGGTACAACTGAAATTTTAAATGCTTTTGTTCTTACTGTAAATTACCTGTCTGTACTAATGCCTCTGCTTACTCAAAGTCCTATTCTTCTATTATTCCTTTGCTAACTATTGAAAATGTTTCCGGAAAATTCTATATTTAAGACTCTAAAAAGATTAAGCCCACCTTCACTGCTGGTCGGATGGTGTTCCAGCCTTTATAATTAAAGACTGTGCTGCAATTTTCAGAAAACCATTATTTATTCTATTTAATCTTTGCCTTCCACTAATTCTTTTTCCTCAGTTTGGAAAGATTCTAAAGGGGTGCCGTTGTTTAAAAAGGTGATCGATCATATATTGAAAATTATAGAATTGTTACTATTATTAATAACTTTAGTAAAGTTTTTGAAATGGTTTTATATAATTTATTATCCCGACATGTCTCATGTTTTATGACAGATAAGCAACCTGGATTTATTAAAGGTCGCTCTACAGTTTCGAACTTAAACTGCATTACCCAATTCATCGCGGAATCTATAAATAATGATAGTCAAGTCGATACTTTTATATACTTTTCGAAGGCATTCGACAGACTTGATCACAGTATTTTGTTAAAAAAACTTAGTTTTTTTAGATTCTCCACCAATTTGATTCAGCTATTTAAAAGTTATTTACTCGATCGTTCACATTTTATAGAATGTAGTGGTCATAAGTCTGTTAAATTCTTTTTAACGTAGAAATGCCTCAGGGATCAGTGCTTGGCCCTATGTTTTTCAATATATTTATTAATGATGTGGTGGAATATCTGAATGTGGATTGTTTACTCTATGAGGACGACCTTAAAATTTTTAAATCTATCGGTACTTTTGATGATTGCAAGTTACTTCAACAGAATCTTTCAGCTATTGATGAGTGGTGCGTTTTAAACAGATTACCTTTAAACGTCGTTAAATGTAATGTTATGTCCTTTTCCTGGAAGGTAACTCCTCTGATTTTTGATTATACTATTAATTCTCTTCTTCTCAATAGACCTAATAATTTCCGTGACTTAGGGATTATCTATGATAAAAAAATTGAGTTTTTTGGATCACATTACTTCAACTTTATTAAGTTGTCAAAAACCCTGGGATTCATAATTCGCTACGGTCGTGAATTTAATAATGTAAATACTTTAAAAATCTTGTTTTACAGTTTGGTTAGGTGTAAAATTGAATATGCGTCCATAATTTGGTTTCCATCACATAAGGTTCATATTGACAGCATTGAAAGAATACAACGTCGATTCCTAAAATATCTGTTTCTTAAAGTTGAGGGTTATTATCCTTGCATTGGATTTCCTAACAGTGAACTGCGATCACGGTTTTCTTTGCCATCACTTGAGAACAGACGAACGCGTGCAGTTATCGTTTTATTATGTAAAATAATTAATTATGACATAAACTGTGCTGAACTTCTTACTAAAATTGCATTTAATATACCACGCTATGCATCACGGAATCCTTTTACTTTTCATCTCGAAACTCCGAAAAAAAATATACTGAAATTTTCTCCTTTATTCAGAATGTGTGACATATACAACAAATTGCAGCACACTTTTGATATATTCAACTGCAAGGATATATTCAGTAAATCATTTGTTTAATTAATTTTAGAATTATCAGAATGTATTTGATTGAATTTATATTTTTATATTTGTATGCCTATTCTGTAATTGGGTCTTTCCTGTTGAATAGTGACAAAAATAAAAATAAAAATAAATAAAATAAATACCATTTTTCTCGACAATACATACACAATGATAAATGATGCTGACCTTTTATTGGTAAGGGAAACTTGTACAAAAACAACGATTTTTTGATAGAATAATTTATTATTATATTGACCATTATATCGATGACAGTTTTTAAATTTTGCCTTGTATTTTCTCTATAACGACTTGCTCAATATTTGCAATCGATTTTACATACCACAAAAAAATTTCTATAAATTTACCCTACAGTTTATTATTATTATTGATTTTTATAGATAAGAATATTATTATGATTCTATCACTCATAATGTAGAAAAAGAAAATACCATCAATTCCGAGATATTCGAAAAAAACTCAAAGTATTCCGTTTTCTTAAATAGTAGATTATATTATTAGGAGCAAAAATTTGGATTTATGTGCTAAGGTTGCCGTTTTACTGTCGAACGAAGCCATTTTTGCTCCGAGTATTTTGGTGACTGCGCCTGCACTTGACCACATTTCCTCGCACACAGATGATGTTATCAATTTCTTTATTCAATTCATCCAATTTGGGTTTTCAATAACTTTAATCTCCATAATAACCACCAACTTTTGCCTTCCTGAAATAAATTATATGCTTTGTCACGTAGATATAAGTTTAATTGTAAGTTCTTACCTGTAAAACCTTTTAACGGGGAAGCCATGGTAGCGGTTCGGAAACTTTTGTGTTTTTAAAGATTTGGGTCTCAGTCAGTAGAAAAAGTGTTTATGAGAACTCAATAAATGTTGTTGGGTACAAAACAAAATCCATTTTCAAAGACAATCACATTCACCTATACAAATAAATAATTAGTGAAAGAAACCATGAGATAACATTTATTAGGGGAATTAAGGACCTGGGAAAATTATTAAAAAATTCTGAATTTTCTACGATATTAGAGAAAGTTGGGAAAAATGTAAACTATTCGATTTCCGACGTCACGATTACGTCACAAGAAAATAAAATTTCGATTGCATATTTTTAGGAAACCGAACAGCAAAAACCCTAAAACATTTTATATTCTTTGTAAAGAATTTTCTTATCTGTTCGTTGATATTAAAAACGGAACAACTTATGAAAAACATTTTGATGCTATTTTGTTTATGGCCGTTAACCGAAAACCCACCCAATTTTCAAAAAAGATCAAAGTGACCTGATGCAAAGTTATAAATACAACTCACCCGAGATTTGATGCAGATTCTGATTTTTTTAGCGTGGTACAGAGTGGTAATGGGCATATGCTAGGTAATAGAGCAAAAGAATCCATACAAAATAAAACGGATATTGCTGATAAAATTCTTCAACCAATAATCTAGTACAAGTGGATCAGCCCGAGAGTCTGTCATTGAGAACCATAATTTGGCAAATATTAATAATCACTTAGGTGAAATGCTTGCAAGTGGTCTGTTTTAAAACCCCAGCTGAAATGTTTAAATTTTTTATTTTACATGATCAGGCACATAAAATAGGCAAAATTCGCTATTTTATCTGCTTAATCCGATAAAGTGAGAGTTTTTGAGGAGCCATATTAAATTATCAAAAAAATAATGAAGGAAACCTTACCTCAATATTTGTTCAAACTAAACTTAAATAATGTTACAAAAATTATTTTCATAATTTTCATAATAGTATTAGTATTTTATTTTTGAAATGGGCGCCATCTCGAATGCATCTCTTTAGACTTCACGTAATAAATTGCAACGTATTTGAAAACTATTGTATTACACGAAGTAGGCCATAAGAACAATTGCATTTTGTTGTAAAAGTTTGATTTACGAAATGGTCAGTTTTCACTAAATGAAGAATATGATATGTTTTGCATCAAAATAACATGTCTTAATGTATACACATGTATGCATATTTGATAACTCACAATTCACTGATCAAACTTTTACTTAATTTGAAGTCATGAGAACATAATGCATTTTCTTAGAAGAATATGAATCAGCACAATAAATTGCTTACTTGACCAAAATTGTAGCTGTACAATCCTTTTCAATTTGGGATACACCGTACTATCTACGTTCAAAAGCGAAGCTCAGGGTCATATCCCTGTGTGTTTCTTATGCTGTATGCTTATACCTTAGATAAACTGGAATAATTTAGAAAAACCTAGTGTTCATTGACCATCAACATTTTTAAGCAAACAGTTTTTTTTTTAATTTACGAGATATCATAAGAACCAAGTTCGTCCTTATTATGCACTTTTTTAATTACTTTTATTTACCTATCCGATGATGTTGAACATGAGCTGATTCTCTATAAAACCAGTTTTGACAGATCTTTTGGTTTACCTTACATACACTTTTTTACAGTGTTTACAATTTATTGTATTTAGTTCCGATGTGTCACACATTTCTATTGGGTATTCTAGATTTCCTGAAGAATTTTGTAAATTGTTACTAGAACTGTACATCAGTACAAACAAAAAGTCAAAATAAACATAAGTCCAAAAATCACAACACAATATTTAAAATGTACCATACGATTAAATAAATAAATAAATAAATCAACGTTTGGCTTGGTGTGTTGGGAGACCATCTGATAGGACCTTGTTTCCTGTCTAACCGTTTGACTAGTCAATTGTATCTTGACTTTGAATATTATGCCATTGCTGTTAGAAGAGGTACCCCTCAACCACAGAATGGTTGATGTACGATGGAGCCCTGCGAATTATGCAGGCTTGGTCAGAAATTACCTAAACGAAAATTACAATAGCAGGTGGATAGGGCGAGGAGGTCCAATTGCATGGCCACCTAGATCTCCCGACCTCACTCCGCTCGACTTTTGCATTTAGGGGTATTTAAAGACATTAGTTCATTCAAGTCCTGTGAATAATTTAAATGAGTTGCGAGAACGAATTGAACATGCTTGCCAGACTGTTTGTATAAATCCGGCACTGTTTGAGAGAGTGCGGCGTTCCCTTTTACGGAGATGCGAAATGTGTATACAAATGGAAGGAGGAGACGTTGAACATCTTCTTTAAGAATCATTTGTAATTAAAATGTTGTATTTATACTGATATTTGTTCTATTGAAAACCTCGTTGAAATAAATATGACCTTTGGTTTACCCACTTCCTGAACTGACTTGATAAATACGACGAATCACTTCTACTGAGTGTAAATTATTTTAATATAAATAAATATAAAAATCAATAATGGGTGTGACCTCCATTATTATTGATGCATTCTTGGAGGCGTCTGCTCATTGACGCTATCAAGGTATCAATATAATTAATATTAATCGTTTCCCCATGCGGTATCAATGGCTGCAATTAGTGCATTACGGTTTACTGGTATAAAATTTGGCCCTTGTTGTCTTCGGATAACAGCAAGTATTCGAGCCCAAACATTTTCGATAATGTTAAAATCTGGGCTTTTGCTGGCCAGGGTAACAGCTCCAAGTTATTTTCTCGTATTTTTGTACTTAAGCCCGCTTCACAATGTGCAAACTTTGTTTACAGAAATTGTGGTGTGCAAGTTTTAAATTTCATGAGTGTACATCCTTATTCAGAATAAAATTATTTCTGGTTTTGAAAACG
Source organism: Abscondita cerata (assembly GCA_030710515.1). Taxonomy (NCBI): domain Eukaryota; kingdom Metazoa; phylum Arthropoda; class Insecta; order Coleoptera; family Lampyridae; genus Abscondita; species Abscondita cerata. Next base: position 117,322 of record JALBCR010000588.1, on the reverse strand, counting down.
TGTAGACACAGTTCGTATAGGTACATAGCTGGCAAAGTAAGTAAATTGAACTTGATAAAATTGGTTTACAACTCTCAGTACTGGAAACTTTTCCTATGCAACGAATGATACGTTTTTGAGTTAAAAAAACTCCAGCAGAAGATGCGGACCCACTCCAAAAACAAACTCCATACCGCATTCTTGACTCTACAAGAGCATAATGTATATGGATTATCTGTTGCTGTGTTAGAACGCTACTTAGATTTTTTATTAAATATGAAATCGTTCTTAATTTAGCAGCAAGATATTCACAATGGTGTTTCCAACTAAGAGTGTCATCAATGAATAATCCTAAAAATTTGACAGAATGTGATATAGAAACAGTTTCATTATCTACTTGCATTTCTATATCCGGGCAGTTATTATTCTGTCTATTGTGGATTCGCAAAGAAGTAGTTTTACCGGTATTTGAAAAAATATCATGTGAAAAGAACCATCTATGTAGTGTAATGAGTGAATTATTACTTTTTTTGCAATTCAATATTGTCTTGACTAGTTATAATTAAAGACGTGTCGTCGGCATATGTTATGACATCTGCTGGTAAATTTAATAAATCAATATATCAATATTATTGATGTAGAGAATGAACAGAACTGATCCCAGAATTGAACCCTGAGTACGCCTCTCAAAGTTTTTTGAGACCTCTGAGCAAGTCTCTCCACTGTAATTGTTATAATTATTAATAGTTACATATTGCAGTCTCTCAATTAAATATGACTTTATCCAATCAAAAGCCCGACCAGTAACTTCATAGTTAAATAGTTTGGATAGTAATTTATCTTTATTAACATAATCACGCGTTAACATGTCTGTATCCTAAAATAAGCAACAGGTTGTCGGTCAAACCTGTTGTCGTCCATGTATCTGCACCGTAGTGGAAAAAATTACACAAAGACACAGCAAAAACAGAGCTGTCAAAGGTGCAAATGCTGAGAACAACAGCGGCAATAGAGGCCCTGCTTAGTTTGGGTTTCCTACCGGTAGTAATCAAAGAGGAAGCAATAAAGCCCGAACTCATGCTGCACAAGCGATTCTAGTTTAACGAACGGAACTGCAAAGACCATCTGAAAATCTTACTGGAAACCCTTTAATTGTGCATGGTAGCAGAGAACGACTAGATGAACACCAAAATAGTGCTTGACCACAAATACAAAGTTGCTTTCCTCAAATAGGAGGTATAGAAGGAAAGAACTGCTTGTGTGCGGAGATTCACAAAGGTGTATGTATTGCTTTAAAATGGAAAATGGGATGTTGAGTGGTGGTATCAAGATTTAAAAAAAAATGTGTCCCTGGATAATCCCATTCACATGGTTATAGATTATCTGATTACCAAGAACCGATGCGGACAGAGAATAAAAGCATCATGTCAGGCAGCCAACCGGTATTAAAATCTCTGCAAGACAAAAAACTTAAAATCAGAAAAGCTTCTCGAGTGCCAAAAAGTAGATCTGCAAAGCAGATAAATCTCCCACGTACGGATTTGAGCAAAGGGACTTTCCAAATGTTGTAAGAAACTGAAAAAAAAGGAAATCAACAGGATGTGACCAGATGTCTCAAAAACCTAAATACAACATGGAAAAGAAGATGTAATCAAGAGGTGCCCGGCCTTAATCCCAAGAAGAATGAAACGTCTAAACCATATCCTTATCAGGGAGTCCAGGGGTCTAATTGACTCCATTAAGAATGTCCCGAATTAAACAAGAGTTCCATACATTCATTGGTATCATTTCTAAATCTGAAAGTGTGAGTATCTTTACATCCAGGAAAAATAAATTTTTCTGTTTCACAGATAAACTTAATTGCCTTATAGTATAATTAAAATGAAACGAAACGCGTATAAAAATTTTTAATTAACATGATCTAGAGCGTATTAAGTCTTTTTCGTCTATAAGTAATATTGTCATTTTCTAGTAAATTTAACACTAATACATTGTGGTGATTTGTTATTCGGTTGACATAAGTAGTTGTACGTCGTTTAACCTCGTCTTTGATCCATGGAACTTTTAAGTTTTCATGAAGTGATTTGTTGCTAATGAACCATTCTGCGTTGACCATTACACGAAGAATTTTGCTTTGGAATCTTTGCAGAATATTAATGTTTGATGGCTTAGCACAAGATCAAAGATTTATCTCGTACGCCCACACTGGTACTGGAACTGTCTCATACGCTAACAATTTGTTTTGTATAAAACACTTTATTTTTTTCTCTAAGAACAAATACATCTTTTTTACTATCGCATCCAGTGGTGTAACATAGATTCTTCATGTTAAACGCCTATCGAGGATCATACAAAGACATTTTACTTTCTGTTTGATGGGGATCTGTATAGGTTACTGGAGCAGTGATGTAGTGTTTCGTCGTAAACGTAATAGATCTATCATCATACCATCGTTGTATGGTAAGTCGTCTGAACATATCTAGTATAGTTGGTCGCGAACACTGCCCTCTGAAACTCCTGCCTTTATGGAGTGTATAGACTGGCTTTTACCTTACTTTACTTGTTAGTACCTCTCATGTAAGTATGATTTGAAGAAAAGAAAGTATTGGTGTGGAAAATACCGCTGATTTTTTAGAGTAACCCAAGTTCCAGACCCGGTTGAAAACCTAGCTGATGTCAAAAAACATCTTTACATCATATCTATGCTTTTCCTTTTTCACTCTGTGTATTGGTTTTAAAGCAGAGTGTTTTTAACGAAATCCAAATTCATGTTGTAGAATAATTTCTTTTTCTACGATTATAGATGCCATTCTAGTCTCAATCTTTCTAATACTTTCGAGAGTATTGGTAAGAGTATTATTGGCTTATACGACTTTAATATTAATTGGCCGAATTTCCATGTACTGCAATCTCAAGACAATATTGAAAATATGTAGTGTGTTTATTATAGCGTTTAGGGGCAGTTCCTCCAGTAGTATTCTTTGGTTGTCGCAGAGGGAAGGTTTTTTCTACTTTTCTGTAATGGAATTGGGGATTGTGACTCTTATAGCCGACTGGTCTGAAAGAAAGTCAACTGACTTTATCTTGGACATAATGCTTTGGGGACACCATCAGGTCAGCCGGGCAGTGTGCGCGCTCCGCAGTGTATATATAGTTGTAGTTGAAAGTGTCCTTTAGCGGTAGTTATTTCCAAGCCCCAGATTCAATTTTGAAGTGGAAGTCGCCGCCACCCAAGAACCTGGTAACTACAAGTCACAATTTCGTTAATTTTGGTATATACGAAAATGTCATGATTTTGAAAGTATGTTAGTTAGACTTTTAGTAGATGCCAAATATATTCCAAATATGACTTCTCTAAAATTCATATAATTTTCTTTCTCTCTTGAAGGAGATCTAAAGTAAAAAAATATTTTGTGATAATTATATGTCACAACCTATATTGAGTTGCACACTGTTTTGTTGCTCCAACTACTACTATGTGATGTCGATTATCAAGTCTGTCAACGAAACCAAAATTTCGTTGTGACACTTATTTTTCCCCATACTGTTTTACATAATTTTGATAATTGAAGTATTTTTTTTTATTTAGGTTCGTTAGGTATGAATAGTTTGAAGTTTCCTGAGTTTGCGTGCAAATTTTCAGTTTCAGTCTACAGATGGTGTAGCTGCAGAACAGTTTCAAAATGTGTTACAAGCAAAACGTATGTCAACACTTTAACCAAACTCAAGAAGTGCTTTTAGCGACTTCGCCGCCATAACAATGCAAGTGACGTCTTGATCAACACAATAACGCTCGGGCTCACACCAGGTTGGGGACTTCTAAACACATCACGAAACATGGTTGGGCATTGTTACCCCATCCACCCTACAGCCCTGACATGGATCCCTTGTTTGGGTAATTAAAAAGGCGACGAGGAGGTGATTCGAACAGTGAGGGAATGCATCATGACTAAGAAAAGGATTGGTACTGACAGAGTATATATTCCTTTATCTTGTTACAAGCAAATATTTATTTACTTAAATACCTGCTACGAACTAAAAGAAAATTTGTCAAGGTTCGGCACTAGCAATTTAATTCAAACATTCAAGTTACAGCGTTGATTAGATTTTCTTTTATTATACCTTAATCCTACAAGCAAACAATAACAAAAGAGGTTAAGTATACAAGTACGGAGGCTGTTACAGTTTCCAGCAATAATTCTTATGGTCTAAACATAACTAATACGTTAACATGCGTCTCCAGAGATCAAGCTTGCATATAGGTCGCAAGTCTACAAATACGCCAAAGTTATTTAAGAAATAGGAGAGAAATAAAGTTATATGCTCGACTAGGTCGACAAAGTGGGCGAATCCGATAATTTGTACGTTATTCAAAGTGTAATTGTTTAATTCAACATAAGAGTACAGAGAAATAAAATGTCGAGGGTTATAGAACAAACAGTGAGAGTAATTAGCAACTCTAGAGATTGATTCTTATGCTTGTAAAGGTATAGACGGTACATGGGGTAGCTGCTCAAAACATCTAATCGTATAATGTTTGAATTATCAGGTAACTCCCTAGGATGTTCAACTTCTCCACTTTCAGCATATGGTATAATAATTTATTTTTACAGCTTAATCGGGTGTTTAGAGCAAGGCAGTTTATAGAAGACGAGACATATTAACCCAGTAGATTCCTACTAGCTTCTTATGTTTAAGATGTAAAGAAATGTTTTAATTGAGATATACCAAACAAATGTGAGGTTTGCATCGGTTAATGGCTTGCATCGAATCCTGCGTTAGTGAAATTGCTTACTTTTGCATGAAAAGCAACAAAGACAGCAATCAATGTTGAAGGAAACAAATCTTCTATTTATCCATTATGGCCTAGAATTAACCGCTGCAGCACATACACGTCGTTCTGCCATCGAAAAAGCATGGGCGTACGCCAGCCATGTCAAACATGTGGCCCGCGGCCGCATGCGGCCCACTGAGCATTTTCCTGCGGCCCCGAATCAATTTTGAAAACACCCATGTAATGCGGCCCGCGAGCGTGTTAAAAACCGAAAGTAAAGTACTGTGATGATGAACTAAGATGCGCGCTCAACCTAAAAGCCTGGCTTGTTCCTGAAAGTTCTATCGCGCGAGAACACAGATGACGCTACCTGAACATTCTGGAAAGAACTGTCGAGAAATCACAATCCGTATATAAGCCAATACCGCTCGGTTCAGTTCAGTTGTTCAGTCAGTTATGAGTCAGTTGCGATAGAATTGCGAGTTTAGTTGCGTACTTATTGTTACAACACGTAACAGTACTTATTGTTATTTATTTCGGGTAAAGTTTTTAACATGTCTGTTTCAAAACCAAGTGGAAGTAAGAGGAAACTTGGAGATGAGCATCGTATCTTTCAAGAAAGACAAAATTATTTGCTTGATTTGTAACAGTACAGTCGGTGTCCCAAAATTATATAATATAAAACGTCACTATGATAGTCATAAAACTAAGTTTGACAAGTATACAGGCATGATTAGAAACGAAAAGTTAAAAGAGTTAAAATCACGGTTAAAAGATCAACAGCTTATGTTTACACGTCCAAAGCAAGAAAATGAATCTGCCGTTCAAGCGAGCTACGTACTGTCAGAGTTGATCGCAAAACACTCAAAACCATTTGTTGAAGGTGAATTTATAAAAGAGTGCCTTGTAAAGGCCGCGGAAATTGTAAGTCCCGGGAGCGTGAAGGCTTTTCAAAATATATCCTTGTCCCGGAATACTGTCGCTGAAAGAGTTACCGAGTTGGCTGCCAATATAAGCGAACAGATAAAAACAAAATCGGACTCTTTCATTGCATTTTCTATTGCCTGTGACGAAAGTACAGATGTGTGTGGTGTGGCGCAACTCGCTGTTTTTCTTCGTGCTGTTGATAGAGATATCAACGTTTATGAAGAATTGATGGAATTAGTACCATTGCATGATACAACAACTGGGGAGGATATTTTCAATGCTGTTTATGGACTTCTGCAAAAGTACAATTTAGATTTGTCAAAACTGTATTCCGTTGCAACAGATGGAGCTCCTTCAATGACTGGAGTAAATAATGGCTTCATTAAAATATTACAAACAAATATCAGAGAAACGGGCAGTGACAAACCAGATTTTCATCATGTTCATTGCATAATTCACCAAGAAGTTTTATGCTCAAAAGTGATCAAGTTGGAAAGCGTTTTAAAGTCAGTGAAAAAATGATAAACTTCATAAGGTCACGTGGCTTGAATCAGCGACAGTTTTGTGCGTTTTTACGTGATTTAGAAAGTGAGTACACTGGTTTACCTTATTATGCAGAAGTGCGATGGCTTTCGTGTTCTATGGTTCTCGATCGGTTTTGGAAACTCAAAGAAGAAATACGCCTTTTCATGGAAGTGAAAGAACAAGATGTCAGCTTATTATCCGACGTACCTTTTTTACAAGATCTTTTATTTATGGTAGACATCACAAAACACTTGTCGGACTTAAATACGAAATTGCAAGGACCACGTCAAGTTATAACAGATATGCATGATCATGTTAAAGCTTTCAAGTGTAAGATGATGCTGTGGAAAAACCAGTTAGCGGTGGATAATCTGTCACATTATCCGACTTGCAAGGCGTGTCAGGAAAGTACAAGTGGCCCAATATCATACAAAATGTATACAGAGAAAATGGGAAGCCTTCTGTCAGAATTTGAAAAGCGTTTTCAGGATTTTAAGTCCCAAGAAAACAATTTTTCTTTTATTTACTGGTCTTTTCACTATCGATATTGATAAAGTTCCCCCTCACTTGCAGATGGAAGTGATTGAGATTCAGTGTCAAACCCATTTAAAAGAAAAATTTGATAGTGTTGGTACATTCGAATTTTATAAGTACTTCCCTTTTCAATACCAAGAAATGAGAAAACTTGCCTGTAAAATCCTGTCAATGTTTGGAAGTACCTATAAGTGTGAACAATTATTTTCTTTGATGAAAGGAAACAAGTCTCCCGCAAGATCGCGATTGACGGACGCACACTTGGACGCAGTTTTAAAAGTTATTTCCGCCGATAAATTCACGCCACAAATAGACAACTTAATTAAAGACAAAAGATGTCAAATATCTGGCAAAAGAAGTTAATGTTTGTAAGTTTCTGTAATGTCCTTTTTATTAGAAATTTAATAAATATACTTCTAACATAATAGTACTTTTTTTCGTTAAGATTTTCAGTAGTTTGTCTTCTTTAAGATTAGGTTTTGCGGCCCACCTAGTCTATGGTCTTCATGCTTTTGGCCCACCAGTGACTTTGAGTTTGACATGGCTGGCGTACGCAAACATTTTACTATTGCGAAATTTTACGGTTACAGTGTGTCACTGGAGGAAACCCGTAGAATTGCAAAGAGATTATGTAGAAAAATAGGCTGTGTAGATAAAACTTCATTATTTCATGTGTGCAATTCTCATTATGTTCTGTAAATAATTGTTGAAGAAAAAAATATTGTGCATCACATTCTGGTCGACCCTCGTATCAATTAGTAAATTTTTACTTATTAATATTAATAATAGTAATCTTCGGGACTTCGACAACAACGATGATAAGTAATTGTCAATTTCAACAGACAAAGAAATGAAATTTTGTTTTTTCTTCGACCAGGAAATTACTTTTCAAAAGTATTTGAATTTCTTAAGAAAGTTATATCGTCGATACTAAAATTCAATAACACGTTATGGTTTGCCAAAAAATTTATAGTTTGAGAATATTGTCAATAAACTTTTAGAAACTTGTAACAGGTTTATTACTGAATTCAATTTCATATTCAATTTTTCCGGATATGTTTAATAAAACTTCGTAAAATTAGTTTAATACATAAAGTTTCATATGTATAGAATTTTGTTAACTTAAAATATCCGACGTAAAAGTACGACTTTGTTGTATTCTTTATTTTATAACCTTATATACCTGCATTTCATCAAAAATATAAAGCAAAATATGTACGGTTTTCATATTTCTAGCGTATATTAAAATTTAATATCGTCAAATTTGTACGTCTTACCTTTCAAAAAGCGAAAATATTTGGTTAATGATATAAAAATTCAACACCGCATATAATTTTTGAGATGTATTACATTTACATCAATGATATTATATTTCTTTTCATATATATTTTCTTTTGTGTGTGGTTTTGGTTTTTTATATTTTCTGTAAATCTGTAAATTTAAATAGTGTCTCATATTCAATAAGATTTGATGACATCTTTTTTAGTTTGCATTTAATATTTCATTATATAATATAGATTTACTACCTATTTTCTTATCGTTTAGTTTAATATTGTAGGGCATTGTTTTCAAATACCATTTTATTACGTTATTATTTATTCATCAAGTTAACACGATGCATGTCAGCCGGCACAAAATGTAGATATAATAAATCTGGTTCTTTTTTATTATTATTAAGTTAGATTTATAATTTTTTGTTGAAATAGGTAAAGATAAAGTGAAATTTTGTATGTGACAACACTCACCAAAGTTAATTTTTTTAAATTTTTTTTTGCATTTTCCTAGGGTTGTAGGGGAGTAAAATAGCAACCCCCTCAATATTTTTATTAAAACTTTTTTATGCGGGACGTATTAATTATTGGATACATTGCAAAACAGATAATTCAAGTGCTATTTGTCAATATTAAAACAAATTAACCATTAGTATGTTAAATACTTTTAAATCAATATTTTAAAATTCATTCTTAGTAAACAAACTTACTCGACGTTGATGCAAATAAAAAGTGAATAGACTATACGTACAACAAATATGCAATTATCAACCTGTTCTTAGAAGAATTTACCCACTAATTTAAAATTACAAACTTTTATCTCAATAAGCTTATTTCTTTTATATTTCACCATCATCATTAGCTTAAGGAAAAGATAATGTGAAATAAAACAGCAATCAATTGAGAAAAGATTAAAGTTAAGTAACAAGACTACTAATATAAAATAATCCCATCAGATTTTACACACATTTCAGACCGTACGTATTCTGAACAAAAAACTCAATCCATTAAAAGTTTAAAAGATCGAAGTTTATAAAGGGCTTAGTTTGAATAAAGTTGCGATTGGTGATCCGTACAAATGGTTGCACATTTTAAAACGTGGATCAATCGATTATTTACAAGTAAAATCGAACACTTTGGTAAAGTTAAATTAGTGTATTAAACTTGTACTAGGTTACATATAGATACTTTTTTGACACGGAAAACGAAAATAAAAATTTTACGAATTCGCAAACCAATATATTGTAAATGTATTTTTTATTTTTCAAAACAGAATTACTGAATAAAATATGATTAAAAAAAATTAATATAAAAGTAAATGTTCAAGAGGTAATCAATTCGTCCTGGCAATATTCAAAATGATTTCTAAATTTTATGTATCGTTATAAAGTTACTTAAAGTCTATAACGGTACTGTTTCGTACTTCAAGTTGGTATTTGAATGATTAATTCAAATTTAATGGACGCCAAATTTATTGTGGTACCAACTTTGTAAAAAAAATTGCTAAATGTCAAAGTTTAAACGTGGAGTTATCTTTTTTAATTTTTTTAGATTTAAGATGCAAAGTCAAAAAAATTGTATATCACACACGTTACATAAGAGGCTATTATTGAGCTCGTCTACGGAGCACGACGAGCGGAACGTCCAATAATAGCGTTTCTTATGTAACTCGTATAATAATGTACTATTTTCATAATGTTATCATTTTATTTAATTTTTTTTTAATTTTGATTTAGTTACATGTGACGTCTTTTGTTGTCGTTCAAACTTTGTCTCTACGTGTGTTAATAATTCAGTTATTAAATTATTATCAGTTTTTAATTTCATTATTTTCTTATATCCGTCCCACTTTTGGTATTGCTTTTTAAAATATCCACCAACCGTACTATAACTATGTAACTACTGTATAACTATATAACAAATTGCTAACTTCGAGTAGGGTAAAAATTTGCCCCAGTTGTATGTTTTTATTTTTATACGTTCTGTTAACACCAATTAGCATTCTTATACTGACTTATATTGTTAATAACATTAAAATAAAGTAAAAAGTGAAAAATTAAAAAAATCGTAACCCCTTTATTAATTACATCTTGGTAACGTCAAATGGGACCACTTTTCAATCCACGTGTTTTATTTGTTATTAAATATTACTGACCCAGCATTCACCTTCTTATAAGCAAAGTTCATAATAGGGGAATTATATCACTTGGCTACAACCCTAGGTAAATTATATTAAAACATTCGTGTTTTCGTATATTGTCCATAATTGTTTAATTAATCTATTGTCATTATTTGACAATTTTTTTGCCCTGTGTCGCCAAACCCAATTAAGTTTAAACTTTGATTAAATGAATAGAATTCAAGGATTAAGCATAGCAGCGATTTTTACGGTTTATTATGGTTCATTAGGTAAGATTATTGCAAAAAATAAATGATACGGTGAACCGTATTGACATGTACCAATTTTAATTGCACTTAGAAGGTAAAATTACACTACAGTTGTTTTAACGAATTATCCCAAAAAAGCCGATAGCGCCATATTTTCTAAAACATTTTTCAAGCCGACTTCGAGTGATCAAAATTTGTTTAACCTTTGTGTTGTTACTAAGGAGGTACATTGTGTACCCCACATGCCGAAATTACATATATTTAAAAAGCTAATTTTTTTAAATGTATTGGCTTTTATCATAGCCTTTAATAATGCTTTAGTGAACAAATAACATCATAGTCAGTTATTTAAAATCAATATTTTGCTATAGTCTATATACTATTGGCGCGGAGTAATAAATCATAATTGCTTGAAATAATTCTTTATTTTCTTGTGAAAGCGGTACTTCTACGGTTAAGTAAAAACCAATAAATTCTAACCAAAATACGATCATTGTGCCGCTTCTGCAGCATATCGACCCATCTAGGGTCTGAGAACAATAGTTTAATCTGTGTAAACACGTTGCCATCAGCCCAGGTACTGACGAAACGAGAATCATAGCCGTAGATGTGGGTATTATACCAAGATACAAAAATAATGGTATATAATACGTAAGAAGTAAAATTTGTAATGTGATCTACTATACAAATAAAATAAATAACATATAACCACATAATAATTCATATCAAGGTAGATTTTACTATTATAATATATTTACCTACTAAAAATATGATTTTCCAAATGTATCAGGTACCTACGCCAATGCAATACGGGAGATTCGATAATTCTGACAGGTTTATTACTCCGCGCCAATAGTATACTGAGTATAGTTATTATTAATTTTGTTCACTGGAGTACAATTTGTACCCCGGTTGTGGTTTGATGTTTCCTTTTGCTTTCCGCAAATCTGCTAAATAATCTCAGGTTTGGTATGTGGACGGCATCTATTGATGGATAGTAGGTACCTACATTATAAACAAAGGCCCAATTCTCGACATCATCACAATTGAAGTATACGTTATTTTGCTCACCAGTGCAGTTTGTGTTTTGTTGATATTAGGCGGTGCTCTTTAGAAATGGCCAAACGTAAGTTTGATTTAGATGTGGAGGAAGACAGACAAATAGCATTACGTTATTATTATGAACTGGATAGTGATACGGTTGCTGAGAATTGATGATGATAATATGTCGGTGGCTTCGGAAGAAGATGATTATGTAGAACATATTCAAGAAGTTGATGATGTTCTGCCCATTAATGAGGTACCAACATTTATAATTTAGTGATATGAACTTATAAATAGTCGTTTTTTTGGACGATAACCAATATTCTGCAGACAGTGACAGTGACGAAGAACCTTTATCAAACTTGCGTGCTAAATACAGGGTGTCCCAAATAAGAGTTCCCAGCTTATTAATTGCTCCAAAGAGATGGGGTTTTCACTAGTTTTACTAATCTATCAAAAAGATATTTTTAGGCTTGGCTGACATTTCATCTCATCAACACAGGGTGTTTTACTAATGTTGGTCAAATTCAAAGGGGAAAATATGTTTTATTTTAAATGGAACACCCTATAATTTTTTATCTCATTCGAAAGAGCAATCATTCTCCTTTCCAAAAATGTTTAGTTTTCTATCTTTTGTTTCATTAACAACAAAGATATTCGAGGTTTCATGGGCACCGCGGTCTCCTGAATTAACTGTCCCCAATTTTTTCTCTACGGATATGTGAAGGATAGGTGATACAATCCTAAGCCTAACAATTTAGCAGAACTAAAAAATAATATCAAGAACATTATTGAAAACATTCCGCAAGAAATGTTAGAAAATTCATTTTAAAATTTAAAATTTTGCTTACAGTTATGCGTAAACGAAGAGGGTAGGCTTATGCAGCATTTATTGTAAATTTTTTGTTGTATTGAATAATGTTATTATGTTATTATGTTTACTTACTAAATAAACTGTTTGTCAGATTTGTTGGCAATTATTTACGTAATTAAAAATGCATACTACATGAAACCGACTTAAATGATTTTGTTATACGTCAAACGGTCATATCATGAGTTGATTTTAGGCATCAAAATACGTTCATATAAAACTACTAATTAAAAATGTACTACTACATGAAACCTCGAATATCTTTGTTGTTAATGAAACAAAAGACAGAAAACTATACATTTTTGGAAAGGAGAATGATTGATCTTTCAAATGAGATCAAAAATTATAGGGTGTTCCATTTAAAACAAAACATATTTTCCCCTTTGAATTTGACCAACATTTGTAAAACACCCTGTATTTGTGAGATGAAATGCCCGCCAAGCCTAAAAAAATATTTTTGATAAACTAGTGAAAACCCCATCTCTTTGGAGCAATTGATAAGCTGGGAATTTATGTTTAAAATCAGTCACTCTTATTTGGGACACCCTGTATTTGTGCAATCCGTCCTATATATCCAAAAACAAAACTGTCTGGAATCAAAATCCGCCGATTGGACGCCGATCTCGACCGAATATTGTGAGAACTCCTAGTGGCCTAACTGCCGCTTCAAAAAATATTTCTAATTTGGCCAGTTGTCTCAAACTTTTTATATGTGAAGCTATGGTTGACAAAGTAGTACATTTTACGAAACAAAAAGCCAAAAGTATGAATGAAATCAGAAACGAAGAATATCCTAATAAGAAAAGAAAAGTATGGATACCTATTGATACAACCGAGATGTATGCTGTAATAGGGCTTCTCTTAACTGCTGGTGCACTAAAAGCTAAGAAGGAACCAATTAAGTTTTTGTGGTCTAAGAACCCTTTATACTGTAGACTGTAGACCAATATTTACTGCTACAATGCCACGCACTAGATTCAACGAGATCCTTTCTTACATTAGGTTTGACGATCTTACCACGAGAACCGCTCGCAGACAACACGACAAACTAGCGGCAATTAGAGAAAATTATACACCTAGTTTTTTACCTTACTGTTGATGAGCAGCTCGTCGGCTTTCGGGGGAAATGCCCTTTTAGGGTATATATAAAAACGAAGCTAGCAAAACATGCCATCAAAATATGGGCAATCGTTGACTGTGAGATAACATACGCGTGGAATCTCTAAATTTATTCAGGTAAAGAGGGCAATATTCCAAAAAAAGCAACAACGTAAAAGAGTTGTCCTTGACTTAGTGCAGGGTATTCAAAGCAGTTCTGGAATTACCACCTACAATTTTTTCACTAGTGTGCCCCTGCTAAGGATCTATATGAACGTGGTATAACACTTTGTGGAACATTAAAGAAAACAAAGCCGATATTCCTCCCGCCCGTTTATCCAATCGTGGCAGAGAAGAGAAGTCTTCTTTATTTGCATTTAATACATATATCACTCTTGCCTCGTATGTGAACAAAAGAAATAATGCCGTAATTTTATTGAGCACCGAACATCATGACAAGGCTATAAGTGGAATAGAAAATGACTTCAAACCTGACATGATCCTCCATTACAACAATACAAAAGGAGCGGAAGACACTATGGACAAATTGGTCAATGAGTACAGCGTAAAAAGAAGCACGAAAAGATATCCATTTATACTATTCCAAAATATTATTGACATAGCTGGCGTAAATTCATATTTGCTATGGACAAAAAAGTTTCCAGATTGGAAAAAAAATCAAAAGGACAAAAGGAGATTGTTTTTACTTCAGTTGGGACTTGCCCTCATAAAACCACACGTAGCCAGAAGAATGACAAATCTAAATAGTATTCCGAAAAGAATAGTAGATGCTATGAATCAAGTACTACCTCAATAAAATGTACCTATTCTGCCAAACCCAGAGAGACTATTTGGACGCTGCCACTATTGCCCAAGAAAGAACGATAAGAAGTTTCGGCTCTATTGTGAAAAGTGCAAAATTTTTTTTTGTAAAAGTTACGGCCATCAACAAAAAATCAATGTTTGCAACAGATAATGAAAATGGAAATTTAAATTAAGTATGTTTTATGCATTTTGAATAAAATTTAAATGACTCTTTTGTATTTTTTTTTGTTGTAATAATTTTTCCCATCATGTACCCCCTTGGTACGACTCGTAAGTTCAAAAGCTTGGTAGCACAAAAGTTAATCGAATTTAAAAGTTAAAATGGGTTTTTGATAAAACGCCGAAAAACTGCTGTGGACAAATCGCCGAAAAATGACAAAACGCCAAAATGCTTCCGCTGGACGAATCGCCGAATGTGGTCAAAATGCCTTACTGTAAAAAAACGTCCAAAATGCTTCTGTGGATAAATTCAGAAAATGTTTGTAGAAAATGCCGAAAATTGAGTAGTCCTGGCTCGAAGTGTTAGCTCAAAACCGTGGTCCAAACCTTCACTCTAAAACTGCCAAATTTCCAAACATATATACTATATACGTCTGTATGAAAACAATTTAAATTGATTAAAACAAATTTTACGTAAAAAACAGTTTGTTTTCTGAATGTAATTTTTGAACAAAAAAATTGTAATAACTGTAACCTACCAACCAACACCGTTCACCCCCGATCACATAATAATAACTTAAATTGATTGTCCACACAAGCGTTTTCGGCGTTTTGTCCACAGAAGCATTTTCGGCGTTTTGTCCACGGATTCAGTAGGAGATCGAAGACGACGCCAGATTATGATCGATAAGGCATCGTTTTCTTACTTTTAGGCGTTTTGACAACATTCGGCGATTTGCCCACAAATTCGTAGTTTTGTCTATTCGGTGATTTGTCCGGACTCTGTAAAAATTTTTCAGAATTTTTATCGTGCATAATTAATTGTCCAAATAACTAATTATGAGAAAAACCGTTCCAGTCGTTTTTGAAAAGAAAACTTAAGGGGTGAAATTCTTCGTTAGTTGTGTTTTTCTGGAAAATGACATTAGCAATTTTATAAACACTATAATGTACTGTAAGTAAACAAATTAGATCCGTAGCACTGAAATCGTTCTAGGTCAGAGTACATACATTTTTTTACAAATCGCAATTACAATACTTTCTCCGTAGGTATTCCTGAAAGTAAAAAACTATTCCATAGCACAACTGAATATAAATCCAGCGAATGCGTTTACAATGAATAATCAAATTTAAAAAAATCAAGACATTAAATTGTTGTACTAATTAAAGACAAAAACAAAAAAAGAAGAAAAATTTGGGGTTACAATTCATCCAACCTGATATTGTATGCTTCAAAAGTTACCCCGAAATTAAGCGAATAAAATGTAATCTAGAATTTCTGATAAAATACCGAAAACTTATATTGCCCTTATAGCATAATATAGCCGAATAATTAATTTAATAATATGTAGAATCCTAGGAAACTCGAAGCATACGAAGCTGAAATTAAACTTTAAAGCTTTGTCTATGTTAATAATAGGTAGAATCACGTTCCGCACTATTATTGCAATTGAGGAACTGACGTAAAACTTTGTATTTGCCCACGCACAAGATAGTTAAGCTTCACATCAAACTGACTAGAAATAATTGACTACTTTGCACATTTATTGACGAGATAAAACGGATCGACGTGACAAGAATTTAATTTATGAAAAGGAAACTGAGAATTGTCAAACCTTCGATTGCTTTTTAGTTTTCTTTTAATTATATTTTTTTGTTTTCGTTCGATCGAGTGTAGCAAAAACATTTACCCAAAATTGAACATTAAACATTTGTTGTTCATAAGAGAACGGTAAAACGTAAATAAAGATACGGTTGTAAGCTTGTAAGTTTCAGGATGTTGGATGTAATCATTTGCAAAATAAAGTTTTATTTATGATTTCACTTTGGCTTGGTTCGTTGAATTTCAATTTTAAAACGATCTATCTATATGTACGCAAAATACATATATATTTTTTCCGAAATTCGGTATTTTTAAGTAAGAATAATTTGATAAATTGTTTATTCCTATCAATACAAGTATTATTTTTCTTTACGTCTTTTTCCTTTTAAAAATGGGATTTGTGGAAATTAATTTTTTACTTTAAATTATAAAAATCTATTTTATGTTTAGCTAATAGTATAGAACGACTATCATAATCGCATATTATAAACGATTGTTTAACGCTATTTTGTAGTCGAGTAGATGCAATTGAACACTAGTTAAATTTTACTTTTATCTTCATCTTAACAAAACTACGAAAAATACAAAATTCCAAAGTGTGTTAGTTGATAAGGCGTTTTTTCCTAAACAGTTCAACTTTTTTCCAAAAAATTTAATAATTAAAGCGTCATCATCAAGAGACGAAATTAGTAAAAAAGTGGAAGAAGAAGAGCTTAGTTTGGTTCCCAGAAGATCTGAAACCGCTTACAACAAAGAATTTGAAGAATTGTCTTCGTGGTTAAGACAAAGAAGTGTAGAAACCTTTTAATTTTGCTTATATTTATTCATTTTTCTTTTATTAGTCGAAGGTGTACAAAGTTCATCTTTATGGTGCACTTTTTCAAAGCTGAAATGTATGCTGCGAATAAAAAATAACGTGGATATTGGCACGTTCTCAAAATTTTTTGGTTTTATAAAAAGTCGTTCAATTGGTATGTACCAGAAAAATCGCAAGTATTTTCAAATAAGCAATTAATAGAGTTTTGGACAAAAGCGCCAAATGAAAAATATTTGCTTTTGAAGGTACAATTTTATTAATGTCAAAATGAAAGCATTGAAAAATTCAAAAGCTTTTCTTGTTTTATAACCATGGTAAATGCACTTGCAACTTTGTAGGAATCAAAAGATTAAACGGACAGATTCCTAGGAATATTGCAAAGTACTTAAGAGTTACCGAATGCTGAACTGTATACGGGACCTCTGCAACAATTCTGGCAGACAGTGATGCCGATATTATGGTGCTTAAAAGACAGAGCGATTGGAAAAGTGACGCAGTAGCAGAGGGATATGTGGCAGATTCGTTAGAAAATAAAACAAAAATACCCGAAGACTTGGGTCATTGGATGGAACCTGCAGTATTTCTATAAGTAAATCCATTGTCAAGAGCTCAAATTCTGGACTTACCGGAAATTCAAACTGTACATTTTATACAGATTGACTGCCAGATAAAAATTGCAAATTTGTTCTGAGGCCATATAAGTCGTGCATTTATTACAACTGTCTTATAGTGTCAATTAACTAGAAATTCGCCTTACTTTGCTTGTCCTCTATGCCAAAGCGGTCGTCTACCATTCTTAAAACTTACATTAATACGACCGCTGGCATAGCCGCGGTATAATGGAGAATATAAATCGGCGGTCGGTTGCCACCACTAGGTCAGTCAACCTGTTAATACAGTCTAGTACAAATTTGCTTTGTTTATGTTTCATCTTGGATGTTGTCATCGGTTGTCATGGCGCTTTTATGGCACGACAAATCGTGCTGTAATGAAAATTGTGCCATAACATGACAGATTATGTAGTTAATATTGGAAGTCTCCTTAAAATTTCTAATGGTTCAATTTCCACGCCTCTTGAAGGCCCACTACTTGGAAATTGAACTAAGACAGATTATAAACAATTTTTAGAGTGTCAATGAGACAATTATAAGCCTACTCGACTACAATTTATGATTTACTGAATATGAGTCTCATTTGTTGTCCTGTGAATGTGGTTATTTCGATCTCTGTCTTAGTTCTAGTTGTTGTGTGATTTTCTTGTCTACACCATCGTTTCTAATTCATATGTATTCACTTCAAAATGCCACCATCAAATATGTCATGTTTTGCTATGATAGACAAAATCCTTTCATTTACTTCATCTATTTGATTCTCTTTCCAAATTGTGATGGAGCGTCTCTGTTTCTTACCTTGTATTTTAATAGATATATTTTGATATAAAACATAAACATTTATAGATATTCTTGATCATCTATTCTAGTATCTTCTAGTGCTGTCAAGGAAACCAGGTCTCAATGCTATTAAAAGCCTTGTGATATTAGTGTTCTGAGAATATTATGGAAGTAATCAAAAAATATTTTTGGATTCCGCTTGCTCCACGGCCTGGTTGATGAATATCTAACGTTATTGTAAGAAGATTCATTATAATTATAGTTATTAATTAGTACAAGTGGAATAATAAACTCATCAAAATATTGTACTTGTCTTGTGTATAAGTGTAATCTTGACGATTTCCCATACTTCAGGCATCCTTCTCTTCTTTTACGCTATTACTAGGCATAGACAATTATTTAACCGCAATAGCTTCAAGACTCCCATTTTTACATTTCAAAAGGTATACAACGTTCACCTGAAGCTTCATTGTTCTTCATTTGTCACTCTGATCTTAGATACGGAACTAAAACTGTTTTCACAGCAGTTTCAGTATAAATATTAATATTATATAATAAGTAAAATATGTGTCTTGCGACATCTCGTGTAAACATTGACACGTGTGAATACTATAAACTAATAAAAATTCCAACAGTTAACTGTAACGACATGTGTGTGTTAAAGTGCATAGCGCTATCTAAGACGCAAGACACACATTTTACTTATGTTCATTGCTCCACGAGAGCTTAAAAGACCAACCGCCGTCTTGTACAGTCGTATACCGCACTTTAAGTATACATCTCTAATAAACTCATAATAAGAGCAAAATGCTGCATCAGGTGTTCTTTCGTTGCGTGTGTGCGTCTGTACAAGTTATACTTTTTATCGACAACGTGTGTTTTAAGTATTAAAGCTATCGCTTAGATAGCGCTATGCACTTTAACACACACATGTCGTTACAGTTAACTGTTGGCACTTTTCTTAATTAATATTATAGTTTTTTCCAACGTAGTCTACGGAGATGATTTGGTGCTATAGCAGGTTAAGTAAACACGTTGCTTGTTATTCCGACAACTTTTCGACTCTTAAGCGGAGTCTTTTTGCAGGTTTAACGCGTTTGTCCACTAATAAAGGTTTGTCTTTTAACTAAATTAACAAAGGTTTAAAATTTTTGACCAATACTATTAGTAATTATAATATAATTTTAAATGTGTTTAATGCTTAACACCTACAGTCTTGAAAAGACTGGGCTTAGCAGTCGAAACGTTGGCGGGATAACAAACAAGGTGTTTATCCTGCTACACCACCAAATCATTTTCGTAGAAGGTCCAACTACGTTCAAAAAACTATAACAATAATAGCATTAAAGAGATTTTCATAGAAGTTATTAATACTATTTTCACTAAATTTGATCCTAAGTTTTCTCATCTTTATACACAGTGTTGAACAATCAGTTCTGTTGCTTCATTATTATGCATTTTTTTTAATCTTGAGACACCACGTCAATTTGTAGTTCTAAAATGGCATCTTGCGACGTATAAATGTCATCTCTAAATTCTACCTCCTTCAGGTTGGAAGTAGGGGTTGTAATACTTTTTAAATTTTATTGCGGAAATTAACAAGAAAAAAAATAAAAAATATACCAAAAAGTTTAACACTGACAACTATTAACTACTGTTACAATGACGAGCAGGTCTCTAGATAACCATATAATGTAATATGTTGGAAGCGTGCATTTTGCACATCTGCTGCATTGATAATGACATGTTTTTATTTTTACGTTATCATTACGAAATAGCATTATTTATTCAATTGTTATTCTAATGTAAAGAATTTCTTATTCTGGAGAAATTTACCTTTTTTTCTTGTTAATTTCTGCAATAAAATTTAAAGCCATAGCTTCCTTTTTCTACGATTTTAGAAATTTTCACAAATTTGACCAATTTTAAAAGAATGGTGATCCACACATACCAAACTACCGACCTATTGCAATCGATCAAATTTCTCAAAAGTGTGTCAATTTCTTCTATACAAACATATTTGTGCATCTCTTCTCAACCAAACAACATGAAAACCAATCGACTACATCCAACCTGTGTGTCTAAACCCAATTCTTATCAAAAAGCTTAGATAACCGTGGACAAATTGATGTTATATATTTAGACATCGGTATAGCTTTGTTATTTGTAAAACATATATTAAAGGTTGGAAGCAATTTGTTGAGTACAATAACTATACATCTAAATCTTATAACGTGAAGAGCGGAGTTCCACGAGGATCAAACTTAGGGCCATTTATTTTCTTACTCTAGTTAGACAAAATTGTCGACCAGCTGAGTTGTAAAGTACTGCAAGAGGACCTAAAAATATACCTACCTAACAAACATTGCAGATAAGGTGAATTTACAATCTTGCCTTAATCATAATCTTAATTGGTGTGATCAGAACATGCTACGTCAAATGTAAAGTGATCTTCGAAATTTCGCACGTTTACTCAGTATTTCATTCTGAACAACATTTCTTAATAACATTTGTCCGTATCTCGTCCACAAAGAGCACTTTAGTGTTGTGCAAAAAACGTTTTTTGAAAATTCCAAGGGCACCCTTCATTCAATTCAATTCGAATATTTTTTGTCTTTTTCAAAAGACGGCCAAGCAATCGGGGGACACACTGTATATTTACAAAATCTAAATTAAACTCGATTAGCTGGTATGCTTTTCCCCCGGTTGCCGGAAACACAACTCCAACATTTCTTCAAACTCCGCTTCTTTTATTTCAACAAAGATGACTGTTGATACAGTTGAAATTAAATTATGATTCATTATTTCACACAAGTACACCAATTTAACCATATATTCATCACATTAAATACATAGATAAAATACTAAAGTCGCCTATAACAAGTGTTCAAATGAAAAAGTGTGGGCTGAACAAGCCGTGCATTGAATTGATTTTTATTATTTTTACAGTGTACACAGAAATTACAGCAAATAACTCGAGGTGTTGTGTTGTGTGACAAAAATGAATGTTTCCTCAGATGGCTTGAATTTTAACCTAAACTTTGTATGTCAAAGTAAGCCAAGGCTTACTCATCCAAGTTTTTTATCTGAACACCCGTTATATCAAAACAGAGCGCCGCCTCACCCTGTATAAGCCTTCCCTTTATCTTCCTATTATTGTGACAAAAGAAAAAATAAACCGTAACCCCTGTACCTTCCAGAACGTCATTTTACTTAATATTATAAGTTTGTATACGCTTAAGTTCCTTAAGTTTAAAATTTTAGTTACAATTTTAATGTTGTTTAAAAAAGTTCAATTATGGTACATGAATTCCAATGTGTGAGATTTTAAAACGACTGTTTACGAATTTTTAGGTGAAATTTATATTAAATCAAAAAACTCATCTAACAATTTTAAAGTTTATTAACAAACACCTATAATATACTAAAATAAATATAAAGTCAATGAAATGAAATTAAGTTTAGTTATAAAAAGTAATAAGACGTTCGATATCTTTGTGAAGTTAGCTTCTCCTATTCCGAATGTACCTACCTTCAATTTCTAATAAACAAAACCCGAAAACTCCGGCAACTTCATTACGAATCTTTACAAATAACTTATTCATTAATGACGCTACTAAAATTTTGATATGGCAGGATAATGGGGCACAACCGATTTTGTTAAAATAAATTTGAATGTTTACTAACAAATATCAATTTTGAACTAACTACCTACCACTTACTAATAACTTACTAATTATAAAGGATAAAGCAACAATAAATTAAATCTAAATTTAGAATCTGACAGGCTAACTTCACGGACACAGTAACATTATTTTAAATAAGTCACAAGTGATGAGAAAAATCTGTTTTTTATCTTCTACAATAACAGCAATATACTTGACTAGATTAAAAGTCGGTCTACAGACCGGTGGACAACTTGATTGAGAACCCATATAGCATATAGAAAGTATGACACAATTAATTAATACAAATTGCAAATTTTCCCTGAAGGGATGCAATTTACTTAAAAAAAATTTTTGAAAAAATGTTGTCATGCATATTTGAAACCGTCTTGGTCAGCCCGTTATTTTAAGGTATCACTCGATGGGTGGTCGTATTTAAAAAACAGGCGCCCCCACATGAGTGGGGAAAAGTTTTTTTATTAGACGTTATTTAGCCCGGGGGCATGCTTAAAAAACTAGCTATCACAACTTGAGGTCAGGCACACCCCCACGGTGTGTATAGAAGAAGAACACCAGGATAATTAACTCTAATTATGTTTTGAAAAAATTTTGTAATGCATATTTGAAATCGTCTTGGTCAGCCCGTCATATTACTCGATGGGTGGTCGTACGGTGTGTATAGAAGGAGAACACTAGGAGAATTAACTCAATTATTAATATAGATGCACCAAGCCAGGTATAAAGGAAAAAATATCGGATTTAAAACCAAACAACACTTAATACGAGGCGTGTTCTTTAATTAAGTACCGTTTTGAAATTTGGCCACTGCAGCGGCACGGTCGGCATTCCGCGCATTTGCCCTGTGTATCTGCTTCTGTCGGCCATGCGCAGACGTCAGTATGGCATTTTTCGCTAATGCGTACGGTTGGCTGTGACTGATTAAAATTCCTCCGCCTATTGAAAGTCCTGCTGACTGCTATAACGGTCTGTTATCCGTTTTCTTAATGCCAAACGCCCAAAAGTAATCGATATGTATTGTAAGATTTATGCAGTACACAGAGAGAACAAAATGAGTGAAGGAATGGTGCGAAAGTGTGTTTAAAGAAGACCGCACTCACTGCTTTCCTTATCTGTTGTACTATTCCTTCAACCATAATGTTTTTTTCCGTACACTGCACAGATCTCACGATAAATATCAATTGTTTTTAGGCGTTTGGTACAAAGAAAACAGATAACAGACCGTTATAGCAGTCGGCGGTACTTTCGATAGGCGGAGGCATTTTAAGAACTCACAGACAACCGTATGCAGCGGCTAAAAATGTCGAACGACGTCTGCGCGTGGCCGACAGATACAGGTATACAGCGCGCATGCTCGAACACCGACCGTACCGCTGCAGCGGCGGAATCTCAAAACGGTACTTAATTAAAAAACACGCCTCGTATAAAAATGTAATAAGTACTTACCACATTTCTTAAATTTTTGTTTGTAACCATACCTTTCTCCTTCAACACACTAAATCCACTAGGTCACTAATGAGCCATTGAGTTCTGCAGGTAACAACGCACAAATTTTGAGTGCTATTTGAAATTTAAAAATATCTTTCCTCTCTTGTAAACTGTTTACATCCCTCCTACTTGCTCTTTGCTTTCTTTCTTGAAAGTTACAACCACCATTCCTTGTACGACCATTGATGTAAAATTTGAAGTTGGCAGGTATGTAAACACAGGTATAGTACCGATGGAAATTTTACTTGTAGCGAATCCATCTCGATTCCAAAATTCCAAAGGTTCGTTCACATATCGCCTTGCAAATTCCAGACGAAGTCTCATATTTTCGTCACTGAGAACTTCTTTCGCAGCAGCATTATACTTCTTTATTCCCATCTCCTTTAATCTTTTTTGTGCAGTTATACGGCATCCGGGAAAATGTGTATCTGCTATAGCCCTGAAGTATGTAGCAAATGGTTGTTCTGTTACGTAATGAAACAACTTGAGATCTTGAGCACGTGTAAATACTTTAGGTCTACCAGTTCCGATGGCTCTTTCCAAAGTGTGTTCAAGATTCCATTTTATTCGGTAATGCCCTACGGTGCTTTTTGGTATATCTAACATACGTGAAATTTCACGCACGCTACGGCCCGCCGCTAATTCCGAAACAATCCGCGCTTTCAAATCAGCACCGAGATGAGGTGGTATTTTCACAACACTTGAAATTTTAAACTAAAATGGAATTTACATTTCTTACTTTATTTATTGGTTCACACTACCCCTTCTCAAACAGTAGGTAATTGTTTATTTATTACATACTTCTAATGACCAATGTAACAACCCTTAGACGTTGATTGAAATATTGGTAAAGATAGTCAACCTTACGGGATTATGCGACCCCGAAATTTGTTCTAAACATCAGAGGTCGGTAGTATCGCTTTGTGCTAAGAAAATACGTCAATTGTATTGTAGAATTTACAGAACAGTATTGCCGATAAATGTGAAATAGAAAACTGTAATTTTGCTGATAGTTTATGCTAAGGCACGACATTGTTGCCAATGCATCATGCCGTTGATTGAAATATTGGTGCATTGAGTCAATGTTGACAAACAAACAAAAACATGCGTTCTACAATGTACAAGAATTTATTGATTTTTGTCGACGTACTAATTAAATGTGTGTCCTTTGTTATATATTTTTTTTCTATTGTCTGTTAATTGTTCAATGTAATAATATTTATTTGTATCTTTCTTACGTAAGGTTATAACAATGGTTATACCATCATGACAAACACATATATGTACAAAGATTGTATACATACACATGTGAATAAAGTTTATTATTATGAAAAAAACCTGCAGATTTAAAAGTATTAATTTCGTAAAGAAATCGTTGAAAAACGTTCTCCCAAAAAAACAATTTCTTTAAATACTTTTGAAAATTCCATACTCATATATTTATTACATTAACATCGTTTATCCGTTGAAAATGTTTTAAAATCTATTAGGCTTACGCAAGTAAATTTCTAAATTTTGGTCATTGAAATTAAAATTTTTAACATAGAAACGCTATCCCTTTTTATGTTGGAACGAATGTTGAATTTTCTTATATTACAATCTAACGTACTCAACTGTTTGCATCTAAACAATATTATAACAAGCCTACTCATTTACTAAAGGTGTTGCTAAAAGTATGCAATTGTAGAATTTCTGACTAAGCCGATAAGGAATGTGACTCATAAACGATAATCCGGAAATGCGGTTATTTAAGTCACTACATATATAAAAAGTACATTGTAATACGTGTAAGGAAATGCTAACAGTTAACGACTCAAGTGTTTTCAATGTGAACGAATCATTAATTCTATATAAAGATTACAGCAAATCTGATGGAATTAAATACTTACACAGACCATCACCCGAATTCTCAAAATTTGTGTTTTTTTTATTGAAACTTTTTACTGAAGAATTTCATCTTTTTAAAACAGATTATGGTTTATTGGAAAAATTAAACTCCGTATAAAAAAATGTCTCAACAGCAGTGTGAATTCATGGTTCAGAGAATGCGACACTCATAAACTGTTAATTATCGATCAGTTGGTTAAAATAAAACTATATCGAACCTTAAAGTGGGAGGCTAATAAACATATTTCTAATAGCTATAATTACAGTGATGTCACAAAACCACACCGTAAAATAAGAATATTATCTGCATAAATAAGTGTAAATGTTTGGATATGTTTTATGTATAGCATTGTATTAGGTACGTTATTATTTATGTGTAAATTGTTTGTAAATTATTACTATTATTTTAGATCAGTTGGAATTGTAATTTTTGAAACAATGTTTATAATTAATGAGCTATTTTTACTTTAATTAAACTATTTTAATTCGAAACCATGATATTTTGATACAGTTTCAAAGAGTAAAATCCTAACTTTTTATCTCTACTAACAGATAACAAAGTGTCACTTTTCGTAAATTATTTTTTCCTCGGGAAAAAAGTGAGTTATATTTTTAACACCAAATTTCCCTCAATAATTTTCTAATTCTATTGTAATATGATTTTTCAATATTAAATCGTCATTTATTTCGTCACAGAAAAGAATAGTGTATTATACACGTATTATCCGCACCGCGTCGGGAGACAACACACCTCAATCTAAAATCTAGTACTTTTATTTTTAGAAGTAATAGGAATAGGTTTTATTACCAAGTGAATTTAAATTTGAAGGTCTAGTGGAACCCACTTTCCCTAAAAAAACACGGTAACCAATTTTTATTTAAAATCCTTTTCAACTGAACACGTAAAAACAAGTAGATACAAAAACCAATAATTTTGCGTTTCTGAACTCTAGTGGTATTTCTCCCAGTATGTTCTACTTTATTCCTAACGAAGTTATTAAATGACAAACAAATGTCAACATTATTATTTGCAAGTTAAAAAATAAAGTGCAAGCATAATTTGTAAAATAATTGTTTCTTATTTATCTAACACCGACCAAACCAAACTGTTTTAACAAATAACGCTTCGCATGTATTTTAGTAAATTATTAAAAAAAACATTGTCATTAAAATCCAAGATATGTATCATCAATGGTATTATTCATAAATGAAAAATTTGTCACTTTTAATTACTAGTTAATACGTTTACTAAATATTTGAAAACGTTGCAACATTGTATTGACAAAAGTAAATTTTACGGATTGTATGTTGCGCCATTTTTACAACGGTGGAATAAATTGAACTATTCTATTTCAAGAATCGTACACATTATAACTTAGCGCTTCAGTACAGGTGAAAAAAGTAAACAAAAACGCAACCCAACATGCATATGTGAATTGCATCCGTGATACAAGCAAATACAAGCGGTTGACTATCTTTACCAATATTTCAATCAACGCCTTAGAGCAATATGACTAGGATATACTATTGCTATTGAAACTTATTCATAAAGTAAAAGCCATTTTCTTATAATGCTAATGGACAGGATTTTCTTTTAAGTATTAAGATTACAATAGAAGACTTATAAACTTTCGAAAATATCTAATTATAAATATTTACACTGCAATTGCGCTTTTCCTTAATAATTTCTTAGCAATAACATACACGTTCTTGGTTTTTATTATTATTGGTTATTGTTCCAATTGGTCCTTTGAGGAATTAAGATTATTGCGAACGATTTCTATATGGACGACTTATTATCAAGGGCATATACGGAACGGGACGCAATTACATTAGGGGTCGAAATAAGTAAAATATTGATGAATGCGGGGATGAACTTAAGACAATGGGTATCTAATAGTTTAAACATAATTAATGAAAGTTTTGATAACAAAATGGAGACGGAAGAGCATTACATAATTAATTCTGAAATTCATTCGACGTTAGGATTACTTTAAAACTATATTACTGATCATTTTAGTTATTTTTTAAACATGGACAACGGAAATAGGCAGGTCACAAAAAGGTCTATTTTATCAATTAGTGCACAAATTTTCGATCCATTTGGATTAATCGGCCCAGTAATAACAAAGGTAAAATTAAAAATGCAAAATTGTGGACGAGTCGGTGCCAATGAGCACAGAATTGATAAATTTTAAAACTAAGTTAAATTATTTAAAATGCATCAAATATCCTAGACAGGTAACTATTAAAAATTATGAAGATGTAGAATTACACGGGTTTTATGACGTTTCATTAACTGCGTACGGTTGTTGTATTTATATTCAAAGCAAAAATACTGACGGTAAAGTACAATGTAATTTATTATGTGCAAAATCTAAGGTTGCTCCACTCAAACCGTTGACCGTGCCCAGATAAGAATTGTGCGGGGCCGTCTTATTAGCGAAATTAATGAATAGGGTAATTTAATCATTTGGTACAAAATACTCTTCTACTAGGTATTGGTCCGATTCTACAATTGTGTTAGCTTGGATAAATAATGATCCTAGCGTATTTCAAACATTTGTGGGAAACAGAATTAGCGAAATTCAAACCATTAGTAGCGGCTTTCAGTGAGGTTACGTAAAAATCCAAGATAATCCAGCTGATATAATTTTTAGAGGGATAGCGCCGAAAGATTTAATAGAAAATAAGAAATGGTGGCACGGTCCTGCTTGGCTAAATAGAGAAAAAGAGTATACGATTTCAAAATTAGAAAAATTAACAAATTTACCGGAAACGCGCCGTAATTGTCTATTGACGGTAAATAATAATTATAAGGAATGCTTATTGCTTACTAAATATTCTAGCATTAATAAATTACAAAAAGTATTAGCGAATGTGTTGCGATTTATACGCAACATCACTAAGGGTAAGGAAACAATGACCAAAAATTAACTTTACTAGAATTAAAGAACGCATTAAACAAACTTATCAGAATAACGCAAAATCAATATATTTTGAAAACGAAATAGAAGTATTACGAAATTTCCGCAATTTAGCAAAGGGTAGTTGTATTTTATTATTGAACCCGTTTATAGATAAAGATGGATTATTGAGAGTAGGGGGAGAATAAATAAATTATCATTAAATAACGTTGATTACAAAAATTCTATCATATTGCCTTTAAGGGGGGTTTTAACCGAATTAATTATACCTAACTGACGAGCATAAAAGAAATTTACACATTCGGGTACAAAGAACGCTAGCGAATGTACGAGCAAAATATTGGCCGTAAAACGTATTATTTATAAATGCATTGTTTGTGCAAAATTTTATCAAAATAAAATTGTACCAATAATGGGTAATTTACCTGCCAAAAAATTGCAACCTTTGCGCCTATTCACACATACAGGAGTAGAATATGCTGGTCTATTCTTAATTAGAGACGGAAAGTTACGTAACCGAAACATTATTAAAGCTTATTTATGTGATGAAAGGTAAATATTTCCTCCTATAAATTATCAACTAATTGGATTATTCTTCGTTGAGGAGGGGCACCAAAAAACCATTAAGAAGCCTAAAAAAACGTCTTAATGGTTTTTGGTGCCCCTTCTAACGAAGAACTTATTTATGTGTGTTTGTATGTTTTGCGAGCAAGGCGATACATTTAAAGGTAGCAGGCGGCATTTTTAAATGCTTCAAAAGATTCATTGCTAGACGGGGAACTTGTAAAACGATTTATTCAAACAATGGCACAAATTTTGTAAGTGCCAACAAAGAGTTAAAAAACGATATTAAACTATTATCAGATACACAATTTGATAATTTTTTCAAAACAAATATAATAGAGTGGAAATTTATTTCGACGAGGTCTTCACATTTTGGAGGATTATATGAAGCGGCAGTCAAATATGCTAAAACAATAATCAAAAAAATTATAGGTGCTCAACCATTAACATTATTTGCTCAAATCGAATCTGTCCTCTAGACCTTTATACCCGCTATCAGACGATCCTCATGATCTAACCGCTTTGGCCCCTGGACATTTTTTAATTGATCAACCAATGACGCAATTACGTCAAGACGATGAAACCAAAACTCCGACCAACTCATTAAATCATTTTAAAGTAATTACTCAAATGTATCAACATTTCTGGTATCGGTGGAAGAAGGAGTATGTGAACACATTACAGGAACCTGGCAAATGGAAAAGAACAAACAACGGTAGCAATGAAATAAAAATTGGCAAGCTAGTGTTCCTAAAGGACGAATTGACGCCTCTTATGTTGTTGAACTGCATCCAGGTAGTGATGGTGTAGCGCGAATACCGACTATAAAAACAGCAAAATGTGTAGTGCGGCGAGCAGTAGTGAAATTAAGGCCGTTACCTGTAAGCTAATTAGATCGAAATTTATCAAATAATTAGTGTTAGTTTTTGTATCGTAATCGTTGATTATTCATTTTGCATTTGTTTGTATTATCTTAATAGTTTTTTCTGTATTTAGTAGGTGAATGTTGTGTAATTAGAGTAATATTGTTTCAAAATTAACAGTTCAAAGATGTTGGAAATTGCGCAGGTCCGACTCTGTTTAAGCGGGGGATGCGAAACTCTACAACCCCAAATTCGGCAGTAATATTGTAACGTTCGCTTCAGCGACATCATTATTATTATTATTTTTTTTTGTTTTAAAGCATCGGCTACCAGGGCCATTAGCTTTGCACTTATATCAACAGGTAAGCTTATATTCCATCAGGTAAGTTTAAAATTACTATATTTTTTCAAATATTTCCACTTTTTTAAGAATCTTATTGTAGATAAAATCTTTTCTTTTTTCAGACATTCCACCGCTGCAACACCTCGCAATTCGTACTCCTGACGTTGTGGTTCGTACATCTGACAAGTTTCAACGATATGCACAACGGTTAATTCTACGTTACATAAACAACACATCGGCTTCGGATCTCCACTTAAGATATAGCTATGTGTTAGTCTAGTATGTCCTGAACGTAACCGGAAAGCACGCACAATATCTGGCCTTGGTAAGTTTATAAAAGTGTATGTATTTTTCACCTCGGGTTCAATTTGCCTAAGCAACGTAACCGCAGTACTCCACTCTCTTTGCCATTCTGTCATTATCTTTTCTTTCACGATATTTTTAAATTCTGATTTTGTTGGTGTCTCATCATTTATACGAGTTTCCACAATTTGCTTGGGAAATTTTTGTCCGATTTTACCAGGTATTCAGAGTATCTAACTGCCAGAGGTCTGGTTATTGTTGGTTTTTGGCATAATCCTCATAGGTAGAAAAAAGAAATTTAGAATTTGGGTTTCTGGAATTACACTTTACGTTCGTAATGTAAGAGTTAATTAGTACTTTCCTTCTATATTGTAGGGGATCATTCCAGATTCGCAGTACAAACTTTGCCGAGGAGTAGTAGGGAACGCACCTAAACAATATCGAATGCTCATGCAATGGATCTTATCGAGCATCATCAGTTGCGTATTTCTTGCCGAAGAATATGCTGCACATCCGTAATCGATTTTTGATAGAACGACGGCTTTATATATATTCAGCAAAGACTTTGGATCTGCGCCCCATTTAGTGCTGCTTAGTACTTTTATGACGTTAAGCGCTTTTACACTTACGCACCACTGAATTTATATGTTCTCGCCAGTTAAGTTTACAGTCAAACATCAGACCCAAGAATTTAACGACGTTTACACATTCTATTGCCCTATCTCCTAAGTAAAGTAAGGGATCGTAGTGCGGTTTTCTTAATCGACAAAAGTGAACACATTTGGTTTTTTCTTGAGAAAATACATACCCTATTTCTTCACTATTGTTGATAATTTGGTTTATTGCTGTCTGTAATCGTCTTGTAATTTGTCCGACTACCTTGCCGCTACTAAATATGGCCAAGTCATCTACATACAGGCAGTACCGCACTTTCGTATCGATTTTCATGGCTATATCATTGATTGCTATTGCAAACAAGGTGCAGCTGAGCGTAGATCCTTGTGGAACACCGTTTTCTAACGTTCTTACACTAGAATAGTTATCGCCATTTCTTAGTCTAAAGCGTCTATCAGTGAGGAAGGATTTGACAAATAACGGAAGTTTTCCTCTCAAACCAAATTTATGCATCTTTTCGAGTATTCCGTACCTCCAAGTCATATCGAACGCTCCTTTTATGTCAAAGAACACTGCGACTAGGTGTTCACGCTTTCTGAAAGTTTCTTGAATGTGATGTTCCAAAAGTACCAAGTGGTCAGCGGTCGATCTCTTTTTCTATAACCTGCCTGTTGTTTCACTAATAGATTATTTTCTTCTAGAAAAATTTGAAGCCTTTTGTTCACCATTCTCTCAAATATTTTGCCCATGCAACATGTAAGACTAATGGGACGAAAACTAGAGGGCGATAGTTTAGATTTGTTCGGTTTTAGAATTGGGATAACCGTTGCCTCTTTCCAGGAATCAGGATAAGTATTCTCTTCCCACAGTTTATTATATAATTTTAATAAAATGTTTTTCATTTCAGGTATTAAATTCTTGAGCATATCGTTGGATATCGTGTCTGGACCAGGAGCGCTGACTTTGGATTTGTTGAGGGCCTCTTCAAGTTCCAACAAGCTAAACGGTAAGTTATAGTAATAGCTGTTTTCAGTATTAAAGTCTAATGTAACTTCTTCTCTTAGGTCTTTATTTTGGAGAAATTTTGTGCTATAATTGGTCGTCTTACTCACACTCTCAAAATAGTTAGCCATCATGTTAGCTATAATTGTGGTGTTTTGTTCTATATGTCTCGAATCTGTCTCTAACGCGTTAATTAAACTTGGAGGATTATATCCCGTCACAGCTCTTACTTTTTCCACACAATAGACATAGGTTCGTTGCGTGTTATTGTCGAGGTATAGGTGTTCCAACTGTTTCTTTTTCTTTCGAGAATACATTTTCTGGCATTTGCTCTGGCTTTTTGAATACGATTAGATTTTCAGTTGTGAGATACTTTTATACTTATTGAACGCTTGTTTTTTTATTTTTATAGCATTCTTAACTTCTTCATTGAACCACGGCACTAGCTTCTTTATAGGTTTACCTCCAGATTTAGGTATACTTTTGTTGCAGCTAAGATAATGTTGTTCGTAACGTTTTCTACTGAAACATCTAATGGGCAAACTAAATTTTTACAAAACTTTTCCCAATCTGCTTTTTTGTGTTCCATCGGATGGGAACCGCGTTTGTGATTTTTGGAATGTCAAATTCGATAACGATTGGAAAATGATCACTATTCCAAAGATTTTCTAACCAGCGTTCGAGCAGTTGTCCTCTGGAGTCTGTTTTAATGGATCCCCACAATAAATTGTGAGCATTAAAGTCGCCTATTAAAATGAACGGATGATTTGACTGTTCCACAACGTGGTTCAGATCCTCTAGTGTCCAGCTTGTGTCAGGTAAGTAAACGTTACATAAAGTTATTTTTATAGGAACCGTAATATTTACAGCTACAACCTGTAAACGACTACGTACTTGGAGATCGTTATAAATGGCATCTTGCCTCAAGAATATAGCAACTCCTCCGTGTGCCCTTTCACCACCAATTGCGTCCTTTCTTACCATGTAATAATTTTTTAAATTGTAAGTTTGTTTTGGTTTTAGGTGCGTTTCTTGTATAGCGAGACATACTGGATCGTGTTCTTGTAATAACAGTTTGATGTGGCAATAATTATGTACACATCCTCGACAGTTCCACTGTATAATTTTGTTGGACATATATATATATATATATATATATATATATATATATATATATATATATATATATAAATTGTAAATAATTTAAAGGACTATTACAAAAACAAATAAATAAATAAATAAATGTATAAATAAATAAATAAATCTCTCTATGTATAAATATAAATAAATACTCTGGACTACAAACACAATTATCACAGGTATTATCACAGATTTTATCACACTTTAGGTAGCCCTCTTCCAAGGTTTACCTTTCGGCCACCCCTTGGTCTTTTTTTGGCTTGGTAATAGACGCCTCCGAGTTACCGGAGTCGTCTTCCGAAGAATAACTCACATCTATCGTCTTCTGACGTTTTCTTTTTTCAGATCCTACATCAGACAACGCAGGACCTTGACTGGATAGCGAGTTGACTCGTGACCTCGTCACCGGTGGAGGTAGTAGTAGAACTTTAGGCGGTTCTTCTCGCTGTTTTGTTACAAAAACTTTCTTTAGCATGGTAACTAATGTAGGTACCAGCTCTTTCACTAATTGGGCGATGTCAAGTTGGGGCGTCTTTTCCGCCATCTTGGCGTAAGAGATACCTTGGTGTGGAGTTTGTGAGACAACTTTCCTACGCGCATCGAGATATGAAATGTTTTCTTTTGCTTTAATTTCTTGAATGGCCGATTCTTGTTTAAAGATAGGGCAATTTCTAGAAATGGCTAAGTGATTCCCTTTGCAGTTAACACATTCGATGGGTTCGTCGCAACGTTTGCCGTTATGCAGCTCTTTTCCCCACATGCACACTTGCATGTTGTCGCAGCGCTGTGCTGTGTGTCCAAATTTCTGGCACCGGAAACACCTCATTGGAGCTGGAACAAAAGACGTACCGGTAGGACCAAGTAACCTGCTTTGATTTTGGTAGGCAACTTCGGTGTATTAAAAGTCAGTACATGGTTCGGTGTGTCTTGCAACTCACCGTCTACCTTTTTTCTCATCCTTCTGACCTCTATAACCCCTTGGCTCTTAAGCTCTGCACATATTTCTTCGGTAGAGCACATTAAAAGATCCTTACAATTGATCACTCCCTTGCTATAATTTAAGGTGTTATGAGGGGTAACCTCAATCTTATCACTACCTAGTATACCTGCATTTAATAATTTATTGGCTTGCGCCGCACTCACAGTTTCTATTAGCAAACCATCCTTCACCTTCCTTACACTTTTCATCTCTCCTATTAATCCAAACAACTGTCTCTGAATCAGGAACGGGCTGTCTTTACTGAAGTCGCCGTCGACTTTCTTAACGACCAAGAACCGGGGTATGACCGCCTTTTCTTGGCTCGCGTTAGGTTTTTAAAAGGACCCTTACCTTCACCCGAAATTGAGGGAGCGGGTGCCCCTAAAGATTCGTCCATGTTCTTGCCGTGTCCGTCAACATTGGGCTGACAACCCGCGTTAGAGGTAGCCCTACCCTCTAACACATCCGAGGCATTACTATTTACGTAAATTGCATTATTTTGCATTTTTAAGCTACTGCCAGCTATACAGGGTGTAAAAAACGTCCACCTTGACAGAGCCCTGTCGTACCATTAACTTAATGACGGTAGTATCAAGGTAAGGGGATTTGATACGACAGTGGTCCCCTGGCCCACTGAAGAGCTCGGGGCCCCGGGTTCGCTAAGCCCGTACCTGCATGCAGGCCCCTGAGGGATATTATTATTATTATTATTATTATTATTATTATTATTATTATTATTATTATTATTATTATTATTACACAACCAATAAAAAGTTTGTAAGTTTAGTAGTACTCAGTTTATTATTATTATTGGTTATTGTGCCATAAGGCAATTGGTTCTTCGAGGAATTAAGATTATTGCGAACAACAAACACATGGGAAAGTATAGCTGCGACTTAAACCCACTTACTGCGACAATTTCATATCTTAAATACGGAATTATGTCAAGTTTATAAGAATACAAAACAATTAAAATATAAGTTAAAGTTAATGTCTATCCAAATATATCCAAAATACCATCGTTAGAATAGGCAATGAAGCTGAGTTTTTCTTAAGATTAATAATATATAAGTTTCAAGCTGTTTGAAATAGCAACGTTTTACGAGCAATTTACATCCATCCTCTTTAAAACATTAAAACGAAAAAGAGATTTTAGTTAATTTTTCCACTCAGAACCTAAAATCTATCCCAAACGTGTTTTTATAAGCATTTAACAGGTTGGGAATAATGGCAAGTCAAAATTTCTCTGGAGTAAGTTTACTATCCTTTATTGCGCCCAGGAAAATTCATTATTATTTTTAATAAAAAAAAACAAATATTCAGCATAAAAATGCGTTAGATCGAGAAAAAACAAACTTTCAGTTAATTTATATTTTCTTAAACAAGCAAACGTAATTTCGTGCTATACACTCACGTATACCAACGGAGTTCCATCGAACACACAAAATTGGTTATCAAATAAATTTACTTACCAATATACGCTCTAACATCATAACTCGTGCCAATAGGAGCTCCATTATATTCTTTTGCAGGTACTAACTGCACACTTGGGGGAGCTAAAGGTGTAATTTCCATACTAAACGGATAAGCATTAGGCCCGAGTCTTTTGAGTAACGCTTCCTGCAACAAAATAGTAATGAGTACGCGAACGATAAATTTCTTTTACGTATTACTTTAAAAAAAAGCACAAACATAGAAGAGTGTAAGTTGCCAGTCACGTAACCAAAATTGCAAGAAAATGTAAACGCACTAATATTTTATTCAACAGATTTGCTCGACAAACCAAGAAAAATTTGTACGAGCTTAAAAGTCAATTTACTTTAGTTTAACTGGAATAATTTTACCGTCAAATATATACAAACAACCTTAATAAAGTAAATAATGTCTAAATTTTTATTCACGACCAAATTGAACTGTAACATAGTAATTTACTACCTAAGGTAATTAATTGTTAAATAAAATTAATGATCAAATACAAAAATTCAAAGTAAATTAGTTTTGTTACTGCACACTGGTAATTTCTATAAAATTCCAATTAAACTTTTTTAGTAGTATTAATACGTGTTGGCGCGTTTGCTGTAAAACTAATTAGCTTTTCCGAGTTTAATTTTTAGTGCATGTTGTTCAACACTCGATGTGAAAAGAAGATGTATTACTGAAGTATTGAAATTAAAAACAAAAACAAAATTGTTTGCTAAACTGGAATTCTCCTTTCTTAACTAATACATGTGGTCGCAAGATTTTCGTTGTTTCCTTTTAATTATATTTTGTTTTGCTTTAAACTTATTAAATATGTAATATTTTTGTTCACTTCTGAGATGGTGGTCTCCAAGTTTTTTATAATAATAAGACTTACCAAGATGAGATGCAAAACAAAGAGACAGATATTTCAATCTTAAATAAATACATTTGGATCCAAATTTTACATTAGGATATATCAAAACGTTATTGATTTTAATTGTTATTAAATGAATAAGGTTGCGTGCATTAACGTTTACTTTTTGAATATTTAAAGCAACTTAATTCCTTGACAGTAAGGTATCAATTTTCAAAAGCTGTTGGCTTCAGGTCGTTTCAGTTTTTGTTTGTCTTAAATTTCGGCGCTTTAATAACAAGAAATAACCAGTTTCCTTGATTGATTATTATCCACTTTTAGTTTTGCAATAGATAATGTGAAACATACGGATAACAAGAGAGCAGAGATAAAGCACGTAGGCAAAAAAAGAAAGACAAGAAGGAGAAGAAGGAGAACCTAAATCAAAATAGAACACTATTACTTAAAGAATTGCAAATAAAATATGCTTACCAAAATTACAATTGGGACTTTGGTAAAGGTAATTATGATACATGTGGTCAATGCACTTCATTTCATTGTGAAATCTAACAACGCAACCGATGCTTTCCGGTCGACGTTAAGATGTAGTTGCGCAAAGGGAAAAACAACGATGTCCACATTTAACAGCTTAAGATAAATAGAGAAATGCATATACCGAGTGAATCAAAGTTAAATATTTACCTTCAACAACTAATTACGTACATTAAATTTGTTTAATGAAATAGGAAGGATTTATAAAAGAAGAAACAAAAGTTACAACGTAAGATTACTATGGGTAGAGTTTCATTTTAATTAGCCTTAACAAGAACGGATGCCAATAAAAATGTATAATCTTTCAGAATAAACAGAAGTAGCTACCCAGACTCAAAGTTGGATTTTAAGATAATTGTAGTTTTTCCAAAAAATTAGGGCATTCTTATCGGAAAGTAAATTTTTTTTATTAGACAGAACAGTCAAAACTTGATCGTTTAGATCAGAATAGGGCTGACATTTATCAAGCCTAAGAAATATTGTAGTAAAAAAATTGATGATTAAAATTATACATCATTGGGATAGAAACTCTGTTGGAACTACTAATTTTTTGTTGTTTTCAATTCGTTTTTGTGAAAATGGAATTACCTTTCATAATTGATTATTTTCTGGCCATCGTATTAACAAATTCATATAAACAAATAAATATTATTCTGCATCCTTCCTTTATGTGGAAAGATTTCCCTCAATAACTTGGAACGTCGATTTTCACGTAGTTTTCAATTTTTGTAGTATGTATATTAGTTATTTTTTTCAAATAGAACACCCTATGTATAGGTAAGTATTTAGTTTCTATTGCTAATTGAACACAATAGACATATATAGCATCTAAACTTGATAGTTTGCGAGATATTGGCATATTTAGTTAAAAAAAATTAATATATAGGGTGGCCAAAATTTGATAGTTTCTTATAGGAAGTATAGTATCTATTAGAGTTAGAAAAAATTAATATACATCTCCAGTGCTCGATTTTAAAATAAACTCGATTGGTGAAAACCAAATTACGATAGGTACCTCTTATCGTTTTTGAGATATTAGTCATTTTTAAAAAAACGCCCCTTTAATTAACCTCTCCGTGTTTTCTATTAAACCAAGGTGTTATACGAGGGATTAGTTTCTTTGCCCACTTTGCTGTTTTATCCCTTTTGGCGATTGATTTCGGGATATCAATTTGGCTGCTTCTATATTAGCGCCTTGGGGGTGGTTTCGTTTTTTGCCAGAATATACAAAGGGTAGTGCTAGCGATAACGAATTGGACGGATGAGAAGATCGTCCTGTGTGCCTTGCAGATGAAAATGAAGGTTTTCCTTTGTAGGGATAGTATTTTATATATTTGACAGTCAAGCCAGTTTATCCAAACTAGGGTCGAATATAGGACGATGGAGTTTACAACACTAGCAAGTAATCTTCGTTTGCGTATTGCTGGTCATTATTCTGTTAAAGTTCTTTATGGCCTTATTGGCTTTTTCTGCCATTTTGGTGAAGTGAATCGAAAAACTAAGATTATGCTTCAAGAAAAACGCCCAGATTCTTTAGGGCTTT
This sequence comes from Abscondita cerata, assembly GCA_030710515.1. Lineage (NCBI taxonomy): Eukaryota > Metazoa > Arthropoda > Insecta > Coleoptera > Lampyridae > Abscondita > Abscondita cerata. Next base: position 78,913 of record JALBCR010000588.1, on the reverse strand, counting down.
GACATTTTTAATTACTTGTCTTGGAACTTCGCTTTTATGTGATGCAAGTTGTAACCCTCTTTTGTTGAGTTGGTTGTTTACAATTGTGGTAGCGATATTGGCCTTAGCTTCAATACCTTGTTGAGTTTGGTCCCAAATCAATATAGCAAGATCGTGTGCGCAAGCAATCAAATCTGTTCCGATTGGCACTTTGGTAGTCAAAATTTGGTCGTATAAAATGTTGCACAGTGTGGGGTCGAGGATAGAACCTTGCGGCACACCACTACCGAGTTGAGTGTGTTTTGAATTATTGATAACGATTTTCCTGTTGTCCCAATTTTTTATAATTTCTATTCGATAGTTGCGAATTTTTTGTTTTACAATGTTTTAATTATTTGCGACCACGATACGGTGTTAAAGACAGTTTTAACATCTAATAAGACCATGATGACATAATTAGGCTTAATTACTTTCTTAATCTTATTGGTAATTTCGTGCGTTTACCTCTTTGAAATCCAAATTGGAAAGGGCATAAACTTCCTTGACTGTCTAGTTCTAAGGTAAGTCCTAGTAATATTACTCTTTCCTAAAGTTTGCTTAGGCAGTTTAATCGACTGATAGGTCTGTATGACTTGGGATAATTAGGCTCATATTTTTTTTCTTTATTTGTTTTAATTAAAGCTGCCGCGCGGGTAATCTCTTGAATGGTACAACAAGGTACGACATTATCGTTAGGATTGTGAGGCCATACTTACTTACTATTTTTGGGAAATAATTTTGTACCAATAACATAAGCTTCCTCGGTGTTCCTTGTGAGCAGTGCTCCAAATGTAATCATCGGCTTCTGCTAGCAGTTTGTACCAAGCGGCTTTTTTGCTAGTAAGGATAGTATGTTATAACTGTTTCTTATATTCCTTAGTTTAGTGTTTGCGATTCCGATACTGGAATGCCTTTACGGAGAGAGCGACTGATGGTTCTACGTATACATATTGCGATGGATTGTTAATATGCTTTTAATAAACAAATTATTATTTAGCATGAGACTCTAAAGTATTTAAATCAATTAACTTTCAACTCAATCTTAACATCTCAGGTATCTTGGGTACGGTTTTAATTGAAATATTAAATTAGTTTAACAACAATTTATTTTACTAAGATTATTATCTTCCGGGTTGAGCCGTGTCCTTCCTTCCTACGTTCTCTGCTTGACGTTTCGCAGAGCATGCTGTTAGCTTCTTCAGAAGTTACTCTAAAGACTGATGTTGTTGTCTTCTGCTCCTCGTTATATACCTATGTTCCGTTACGGTTGGTCGATCAGTGACGGGTGGTTGGTTTTCGATGGTTGGTTGATCTTCTGTTTGGTATCGACTAATTTTATGGCGACATTTGTTTTCTTTGTTTTTGTGAAGAGTTAGTTTCCACGTGTTGCTTAATCGGTAACCATCTTCTCGATTGAAGTTGTTTTTATTTTTCATAATTTCTAAGGATTCTCTGATTATCCTTGGATAGTATTGTTAGTCCTTGATAGAACTTTAGCTTCCTCGAAGTTGATGATGTGTTTTCCTTCATCAACCCGGAAGATAATAATCTTAGTGACAACAGCCGCGAAAGCTTACATTCATATATTAAACAATTTATTTTATTCATAGCATATCTTTAATATTTACATGCAAATACAAACCTAATGCAAAAATTCCTTTTAAACAAACTTAAATTTTCATTACTTGCAAGTATTTAACATAAATCTACGAAATAATTTTATTTAGATTTAATATTGAACATTATGATTTATTTACAAATTTAGTAAAACTAACTTTTCGCATTTGGCGGAATTCAAATTAGTTTCACCCACTGCTTTCGTCGGACGCATTAACTGCTTTTCTAATTCCCTCGGTGTTAACAGCATACTTTTCATTCCTTCCATCCATCATCTTTTTTAGTTTTACAATTATTTATAACAATTCTACAACGCAGGTTCGAACAACGCAAGCTGAAACAAACGCGGCGATTTGGATTGTTTATTTACAATTCACTTTGTTCACTTTTCAATGATTTGCTTTTAATTTATTTCACACATTTATTTGAAAGTGCATTACGTCTTTAATTCGTATTAATATCACTTTACTAAAACGTTTAATAAATTTTAAATATTAAAACTTCGACTTTCAATCACTGATAGTTATTTTTCCAATAATAATACCTTTACTTTTTAATTTGGAATGCTTGCGTTTTTGATTTTAACGTGTTATCACTTCAACATTTTTAGATCGAATGTCTTTACGTCTCAATAATAACTCTTCCCTCCGTCTTCCTGTTTTCTTTTGCCCTTCAAAACGTTCACAGACGAAAATCACTGAGTTTGTTTTTCAGGTATCGCTGTTATCTTACTTCGCGGTGCTTGTATGTCGGTAACTTAATACAAGTACGTGATATTTTGTCCAATTCACCGGACGTTTTACTTAAACAGTTCTTTTGTTTAGACTGCAGATAATTTTATTTTAACGCTTACAACTAACAAACAAAGTCTATTCACAACTTAATTTAATTAAGTGAAAAGGCTTTATCTACAAAAATTAAAATAATTCTCTTTCTTAATTGAAATTAGATTGGTTCTAGATTAGATTGAGTTTAGAATTGGTTACAGATCATAACATTGATCTCAGCCCATTCATAAAAACCTACCTTAACCCATGTCACAAAGTCAACATTTTAAACTACAACCTACTCCGTAACGACGATGATGCAAGAAGCGATGGCACCGAAATCTACCTCAAACCTCCAATTGTGTTTTAACCAACACCGACCTAGACAAACTCTTTCCTGACAATAATCCCATCATGATTGCAGGCGATTTTAACTGCACATGCACTGGACAGACATTTTTCCAGTTTTTCCAGCGAAGGGGAAATTTTTTAAACTTTTTCTCTCGCGGCCCACTCACGCGCAAAAGAATGACGGAAGCGCTAGAGCACTCAGATTGGGCAGTTTTTTGCTGACACTAATTTTGGTCTTACACCGTGAATTAGTCAAGTCGATAGTTTTTGAGCCGCAGAGACCTTGAAAAATTGAAATTTTTTGAGATATCTGAGAAAAAGTGCTCCGAGTTTTAAACAATGCATATTTACGTGCAAAATGCTGCTCAAAAGTAAAAACTGTGTTAAATACGTCAAGTAAGTAATTTTTTTCCACACCACCCGTTGAGATAAAGTTGCAGACGTGTTTTGTTTTAACGTTGTATCTCCGGAGCCGGGAGGCGTATTCTACGGCGACGTATTCAGATTGAGTATTCAAAATCTGAGGCCGAATATTTGGGCACAAACGGGCAGAATCCACCCATTCCTAGTACGCTTTTTTACTATTTCTTTCACAATTTCTTCAGCATTTTCTTCGATTGAAGCTGTCTAACTTCTCTTTCAACGTTTTGATTATCTTTAACATAAAAAAATCAGTGGGAGCATAGCGTAGGGGTAAAAGTGCCAGTTTAGTAAACTAGATATCGCCGGTGCGCTGGTTCGATTTCAGTAACAGCAAGAGATGTTCTCTGCTCCCACCGTATGTACTTCGGAGGGCACGTTAAGCCGTCGGTCCCGGCTACCATACTAACACCTTTGGTATTCATTAAAAATGTATCACATCCACTTCTAACTTGTGTGGCCAGCGTGGAAGTGTAAGGCCAAAGACCCCCAATATAGGGAGGCAATGCTCCTCCAAAGAAGCGAATAAAGTTGTAGAGAGAACATAAAAATCGGTTGCGGTGATTTTTAAATTTTCGTCTTCTTCAATTCTGTGAGCAGCGGGATAGGACAAAAGTTATTACCACCAAAAAACGCTCAATTTGAGTGCGGTAGCGTGTTATTACGTCGTTTTTTTGCACAGGAATGTGCCGCAAAAAAATTTTTAATTGCGACGCCATAAAATTGTCAGATAAATTAATTCGCTCTTTTAAAGACTCCTGGACTCGTATATTTCCGCCACTCCAAGGAAACCCATTTGTTTCTGAAAAACCCATTTTCCAGTTTATATCTCGCAAAATATCAATTTATCGAGTTTGGTCAACAAAATACAAAATCACCATTGAAACGATTATGTACTTTGGATTACTTGTACGTGCACGAGTTATGTATAATAGCCTTTACTATTTTATGTATTCAGCAATAGATAAATAGTAGACAGATTTATCTAGTGCTGATGCACATCCTATAGAATAATAGTTACTGTATTTTTAATTGTAATATTCATTCATATGAATTATCTTAGTTTTAGTTTATATTTGTCTTCTGTAGAAGCAACACTAATTGAACTCCGTCAAATGTAATATTGTTTAATAAATTACAACTTTTAAAAACGACTTTTGACGTTAAAATAACAAAATTGGCGCAGTCGGTAGGATTGTGAAGAAATTAGGCCTTCGAAAATCAAGTGTGTTTCAACACTTTGTCGCAAAGAAGACCTACATCCTAAACCCATCGTTTCCAAACGGACAAACATCGCCGAAGTAGAAGTGTTGGTAGCAGGAACGACCAAGCTGAAGAAGGCATCCAACCCCAGTCGAGCCGTCGTAGGGACAAGCATCGCCCGTAGAAAGCTTGCTGGAAGCGGACTTCAAACCTGATCATCGGGATCAAGTGATCGAGCACAGATCAACCCCTTATTGGAAGATATGAAATTAATGTAAGTCGTCAAATTCGCATTTTATTTTTGTTACTGCATATTACTGCAAGTGAAAATAATAATTAAATTAAAAACGCACGTACTAATATAATTATATGATTTAATTTTAAGTTCAGGTAGTTACAGACGAGTGACTGATTGGTGCAAACCTTATGTTTGCTTAATTTCCATTCTGAGTCTGTATCTATGCGTAGGAACCGTGGATAGGTTTTATGCCCCTTACTAACATAAAAATAAATAAACTTTGAAAGTGGCAAATAAACATTAATTCTAATAAATGCCATATAGTGACAGTGACGACGAATTACTAATTAATAATTCAAATAATATTATAAGACAAGTTAATCTTACACCATCGCGTTTAAATTTTACGATGGAAAATCAAAATCAAGCTCAAAATGTAAACGGTTACCCACAAGGTTTCCATATGAGTATCTTAAATGAGATACCAATTTTTGATGGTAAACCTTCTGAATTAAGTGAATACATACGTTCTGTTGAAGACATTTTATCGCAATTTTGGCAAACTCAAACTCCAAATGCATATATTAATAAATTACTTTTATCCGCTGCTCGCAATCGTTTAAAAGGCGCAGCACTTGAAATTGTTACCGGTCATGTTTACGATTCATGGACCGCATTAAAAGAAGTTTTAATAAATAATTTTGGTGATCAAAGATCAGAATTAAATATTCAAATTGATATGACTAGATTAAGGCAACATCCAAAAGAAAGTCCCATTGATTTTTTTAACAAAGTTTAAATTCAAAAATCAGCGTTAGGTAGTGAAGTTAGAGATGTAAAAGATTACAAAATAAATACAGCAAAACAATTAGGCTTAAAAGTTTTTATAAGTGGATTGTTGGAACCATTAGGTAGTTTTATAAGAAGTCGTTCTCCAAATTCGCTAGAACAGGCACTCACTTTTGTTAAAGATGAATTAGATATCAGATATTTTCAAAATACTAGCAAAAGTAATTTTCATGATTATTCTCAAGTTTCCTCACAAAAATCACACTTTAAACCAAATCCCCAATTTAGTAATAATTACAAAAAAATTACAGTCAAAGTAATAATGATTTTTCAAATTACCCTAGACAAAATCAATTTATAAATTTTTCTAAACCGGCATATGAAAACTTTAATTTTAATCGACCACAACAGTCGCGCTCATTTAACTTGCAAAGACAGTCAACTTTAGACCAAAACAAAATTTTAAACCTACTTTTAAACCAGAACCAATGCAAACCAGTACAATAAAGAAACGCCCCGCTTCACAACAATTACAAAGACAAATCCATCCAAATGTCAGACATACTAATTACATACAACCTTCAAATCAACCCAGAAATTTTCAATCCCAAGAGTTATTTAATACAAATTTATTTGAAGCACCAGATGACCACGAAAATCATGTTGAAGAAGAAAATGACAATGTTTCAAATCCAGATTATTTCGAACCAGGCAATGACGTAAATTTTCGTTAACAGCCTCGGTCGAATCTTTTACAATTACCCCAAAATCAAATTTACCATACATCAAAATTCCAAATACAAATGATAAATTATTAATAGATACGGGAAGTTCTCGAACAATTTTATCGCCCGAATTCGTATTTAAACATTTTCCAAATTCAGTATTTGAACATCCTTTTGAAATCACTACATCACACGGCACAACTTATCATAATTTAGTAGCCGATATACCTATACCAAAACTATTTTCTGAAGAAGGTACACATTTGTGTTATTTATTCAATTTTCATACCGAATATGTAGGATTAATAGGAACAGATTTATTAGCCTCTTTACCCGCAAACATAGATTATAAATGGATGCATATTCAAACGGATAGAACCACTGTACCATTTTATTACAACGAATCTAAATTAAAACAAGAAGAACAAAAGTTAAAATTCCGTAAACTCGTTAAAAACTATATTGTTACCCCCACGTATTGAAACATTTACAACTTTACCCGCCGTAGGAAAAACGGATATAAATTAGCCCCTAAATTACATTTCACTAAAAATATAATAATGCCCTCTGCAATCGTTACTCTTCAAAATAATTGGTTTCGTACTAGTTTAATTAATACTTCAAACGAACCACAAACTTTAATAATATCACAACCTCTAATACTTGAAGATTATGTTCCATCTCAAGATCAAATTCAAATTAATAATCACGACGAAGTAGTAAACAATCAAAAACAAATACTTTTTCAAAACTTAAAAGATAATTTAAGACTTGACCATTTAAATGACGAAGAACGTACTATATTAACAAATTTATGTCTCAAATATAAAGATATATTTTACACTCCTAAACTTCCATTAACAGCAACTACGTTGATAAAACATAATATTAAAACAAAAACCGAAAGTCCCATTTATACCAAAACATATAGATATCCTCATGTACACAGAGAAGAAGTCAAACGACAAATTAACAAAGTGCTTAACGAAAATATTATTGAACCTTCAGAATCTCCATATAATTTTCCCATTTGGGTAGTACCAAAAAAAGTAGACGCTTCAGGTCAAAGAAAATGGAGAATTGAAACAATATTAGACAACCTTGGTAGAGCAAACTATTTCACTACTCTTGATTTAGCTTCAGGTTTTCACCAAATTGAAATAAATGATAAAGACCGCGAAAAACCGCATTTTCAACAGAAGAAGGACATTTTCAATTTAAACGTATGCCTTTTGGCTTAAAAAATAGCCCGCTACATTTCAAAGAATGATGAACACTGCATTAACAGGCTTAACCCCAAATCAATGTTTAGTTTATTTAGATGACATAATTGTTTATTCACAATCTCTACAAGAACACATTAATAGACTAGAAAATGTATTTAAAAATGTAAAGAAACAAACATTAAAATTCAATTAGATAAATCGGAATTTCTTCAAAAACTGTAAAATATTTAGGACACATAATTACTCCAAATGGAATAAAACCAGATCCTTCGAAAATTGAAGCCATCAAAAATTTCCCTCTTCCTAAGACAAAAACTGAAATAAAATCATTTTTAGGATTATTTGGATACTATAGAAAATTTGTTAAAGACTTTGCTAAGATAACCAAATTTCTTACACATTGTTTAAAAAACGATAATAAAATAATTCATTCACAAGACTTTATAAATTCATTCGAATATTGTAAAAATCTTTTAACTAATGAACCTATTTTGCAATACCCGGATTTTAATAAACAATTTGAACTAACAACTGACGCTTCAAAATTTGCACTTGGAGCAGTACTTTCACAAAATGGAAAACCAGTAAGTTACGCTTCACGTACTTTAAATGACACAGAACAAAAATATAGTACTATTGAACGCGAATTATTAGCCATTGTATGGGCCACAAAACAATTTAGACCATATTTATTCGGTACTAAATTCGTGTTGTACACAGATCACAGACCTCTAGTTTGGCTTTGTAATCTTAAAGAACCAAATTCGAAGTTGGCTAGGTGGGCTTTAAAGTTAGAAGAATTTAATTTTGAAATAAAATATTTGCCAGGTAAAACTAATAAAGTAGCAGATGCTCTCTCACGCATTCATCTCAACCCAGTTACAGTAAATGATGAAATAATAAATGAAATTGATGAAATCTTAGATGATGTAGACAGATTAAACACTCCAGAACCTAATTATAGTATTATTGCTGAAAGACCAGACTCCCCAAATATTGAAGATTTGTTTGATATTCCAATATTTGAACCAGAAAATAATAATTTGTTACCAATTGAAAATGAGGATAATAATACGTTAGCAGATACAGTACATTCACAACTTAGTTCAACACCAGTAATAGACATCACAGATAAACCCTTACAACATTTTAACAAACAGATTGAATTTAAAGAATCAAATTTACCTAAGAAAATACAAATATCAAAATTTGATGGAAATATTCATTATTCAGTCTATATTAATAATGATAACAAAAACCTAATATTTAACGAATTACTTTTAGAATACTTAGAACCGAATACTAATTATTATTGTTATTTTCCCAACGAATCTTTGTATCAAGAATTCTCTCTTTATCTAAACTCAATCGTAAATGACAATACACCTAAATTTCATAAATGTACCAAATTAGTTACTTATATAACAGATTTAAACGAACGACAATCCCAATTAGCCAATTACCATTTTGGAAAAACTAATCATAGAGGAATAGTAGAAACTATTGAACATTTACAACGAAAATATTATTGGAAAGGAATGAATACAGACATAAAAATTTTTATTAACAATTGCACTACTTGTAGGACACAAAAAATATAATGGGTGTAAAGGGTCGTGTAACCCATATAAGATCACTCACACTCCATTAACAACCCACTCCCTCCCCACTGGGGTGGTGCAAGTAATATTTTTTTCCTTTTTTCTCTTTTTCTTTTCCTTTTTTCTTCTTTCCTCCTCTTTTTTTTTCTTTTTTTCTTCTTTCCCTCCCTCCCTTTTTTTTTCCTTTTTTTTTTCTTTTTTTTTTTTTTTTTTCTTTTTTTTTTTTTTTTTTTTTTTTTTTTTTTTTTTAAAAAAAAAAAAAAAAAAAAAAAAAAAAAAAAGTTTTTTCTTTTTTTTTTTTCTTTTTAAAAATTTTTTTTTTTTTTTTTCTTTTTTTTTTACTTACTTTTTTTTTTCTTCAATTTTTTTTTCTTTTTCTTTTTTTTTTTTCTTTAAAATCCCTGGTGGGGCACTGTGAGCCTCCCACAATCTCTGGAATGTGTGGGAAAAAATGTACAAAAAAACCAACAGGCTGTTGGGGAAAGGTGCTGCAATCACCCATCCGGTATACGTAATTCAAAACAACACTCCCTTGTGTTTCATCATGCAGGTGGTGGTGTGGAAGTCCCCTTGACCCGGGAACACGGCAAAAAACCAGCCAGCAGCAGGAATCAGAACAGCCACAAAAAAAAAAAAGAAAAAAAAAAAAAAAAAAAACAAAAATGCCAGGCAAAGCCATGTGAGCCAAACAAAAAACGGGAACATCACTGGCTGGAAAGCATACAAAGAAACAAAACGAATAAACAGGTAGGTAGGAACAGAACAAGGTGGGGTGGTGGCAATGGTAAAACCAAACCCTTAATAGTGTGGTATGTGTTGATAAACTGAAGAAGGTGATCCAGAAAATTAGAACAAAGAAAATCAGAACATACACATGACTTAATATTCATAAAGACTGGTCCAAAAAAGAGATGCAATTGTCAACGCTCTTTCCAGATAACACCTCTTCTTTCCTGCAGGTCCAATGACTTGACAACTCCAGTTATTGATATTAAAAGATAAACCTGATCACCCCGCGTAAAAAGTGTGGTCGCTGTACAAAAGCATCAATATATAATTAAAATAATGGACTATACCCCTATGCTTAGAAATTATCACATGTTACGAAACAACCTAATTAAATCAATAGAATTGCTAGAAAATAAACATTACCCTTTAGGAAACCGACGTAATGTACAGATAGAAGACATTTTTATAAATCATAATAATCAGTTATTAATATTAAAACAATACATAAAGAAAGCAGATAGACTCTTAAATCAATTATTTCCAAAAATCCAAATTGATAGGCAAAACGATCATTATTAGAAGGACTAGGCACCGTAATAAAATTTATAACAGGAAATCTAAGTGCAGACGATGGACGACGATACGAAAGCATAATATCTAAATTGAAACACGAAACCGAAATCCATAAAAATATCCTTTTAGAACAAGCTCAAATTTTAAATGACACAATTTCCACAGTACATGATTTATCAGAAAACCAAAAACTATTGAATAACAACTTAAATAAAATTTTCTTAGATAATGTAAAAATTCATAGAATATTAACCGAAGCATCAACGTATTCGATAATTGATGAATCAATTCAATCTCTTCAATTATTTATTAACGTTTGGACAGAATTAGAAGTAGCTTTAACCTTTGCCCAAAAACAACAATTACATCTTTCACTTATTCACAATAATGAACTAATTCAATCATTAACTCAAATATCAGAATCTTTAAATAAACTTCAACCTTACAATAACAAAAATTTAGGTCTACCATACCCACCAAACTATGAAAATCTCCATTTATATGAATCTATTATTACTACAAAATATATCAAAAGACAACATATTTACTTTTATATTTGAAATACCCTTAGTAAAACCATTCTTAGAATATCAACTTATCAAACTTATACCCTTTCCAGCTTACACAAATAATAATAAATTTCAAATGATTATTCCCACTTATAACACAATACTTTATAATAAAGAATTTAGTGTTCCCATCGAGTTCAATAACTGTCAAATAACTTCAATAAATCATTATTTTTGCTCACATGATAACCATTTCAATATCCCAAATTCAAAACTATGTGAAACGCAACTACTTTCCTTTCATGAAAATCAAACTTGTGAAACTTATACTTTTGAATTAATTACAGACAAAATATTGCAAATAGATACCGCCACTTGGTTAGTTAGTTCACCTTCTAAAACTATTCTAGACATTAAATGTAAAAATAACATTGACAGAAAAGACATAAGAGAAACCAATTTAATTCATTTAACCCCTGATTGTTCGGTTTTGATTAATCATAATGAATTACTGTTTACAATGAAATCATCTTCAACTAAAGAAATAGAATTAAAACTGCCTAGTGTTGGAGAACTACAAATTTATAAATCTAAAATAATTAATGTATCAAAATGGACTTAACTTCCACAAATACACAAGATTTAGTTAAAACTAAAATCAAATTAAATGAACAAAGACATAAACTTATAGAAACAGAAGCCCCGATAACGACAACTCTTAATTATTGTTCCATTATTATTGTATTTTTATTCATTATATGTATTATATGTTTAGTTGTATATCTATATTGAAAACGTGACTCCTTCAAGCAAATATTAATAAAGTATTTTAAAACTCATTTTCAAAATTTGGACATTGCTGATAATTCGTTACTTCAATCTAAAACTTAAATTTCGTATTTACTCATTTAAGATTCTTGGGATGGAGGAGTTATGTATAATAGCCTTTACTATTTTATGTATTCAGCAATAGATAAATAGTAGACAGATTTATCTAGTGCTGATGCACATCCTATAGAATAATAGTTACTGTATTTTTGATTGTAATATTCATTCATATGAATTATCTTAGTTTTAGTTTATATTTGTCTTCTGTAGAAGCAACACTAATTGAACTCCGTCAAATGTAATATTGTTTAATAAATTACAACTTTTTAAAAACGACTTTTGACGTTAAAATAACAAAATTCACGGCATCGCGAGTTACAGCCGATCAAAGGAATTTAACCCTTTTCGTGATTATGGGAAAAGTTCCGGGGTGGTCAAAATTCCCAAAACTAAGATTTATATTCAGCAAGAACCCGCCTACTAGCCGAAGTGGTTTTTTACACTTACACTATTTTTCAGGACAATTTCCCCAGATTATTCAGACTTTTGTTATTTTTTTTAAAATGAAATTATTGTTTGTTTTTTTAATTAAAAAGTATTCTTTGGGATTTTACTATAAACTTGAAATAACATAATTATTAAAATAAAAAATGTAGAAAGCTATAGGTAATCAGTTCTTCGATGCCGCGAGAAAAGCTATGTACTTTTAATGCAACTTATCGTATTACACTATAACTTTTGCGACATCTAGTGTCGACTAGTGTTAGTGATCACGTACCTTAATGGTTCCCATTAAGCAAGTTTGTTGACAGGTATATAAATGCAGATACATAAAACGATCCTTCAATAATTATAACTAACATAAGTATTAGCAAAAATGTACGTTTGCATTCTATGCAATCAATAGTCGCCGTCGCAACTTCATCAAACATTTTCATCCACAAATTAAAAATAACATTATACAAACTTGTAGAGAGTGACTGACCAATAGTTATTTGTGTATCAAAACTAAAAACGTGTATCTTTTTTGGTGGAGTTTAAGATTAACACTTTTTGACAGAAATTCACACAAAACTGTTTTGACAATTTTTATTGTAAATAATGTTAAGTGAAGAAGTGAAATATGTGTCTTAACGACATTGTTTTCTTCTGGTCACTGTAATGTTTATAATGATGTCAATGTCAATAATTTTCGATATTGGGCATTCTAATAATCGAAAGCAGTATTTTGCTTTTCGATGCTTTGTTTCAAAAAAACCAAAAATAACAACTAAACGCGTTTTTATAGTAAAAAGAAATATTTATTTGGTTCACTTTTTAATTATGTTGTTGAATCGTTCAGATCTCATTTTCTACTAAACTCTGGCATCTTTCTTTGCACTGAAAATTATTTCACACCTGCACTGATAATTTAATCTTACAACGTCTGTTAGGCGTCAAACTAAATATGCACTTTTCTTACGTACACTACGAGTTTAATGCAACTTCTGTATCAACATTATTTTTATCAACGGATATGAATTAGTCAAAATAATATTTCTACTTTTTCTAACGATTAATGCAAGCCTACTCACTCTTTATTGTAAATGAATTAAAATATTATTTACACAAATAAATTCAATTTTCCTTCTCAAATAATTATAAGTCTTCTTTTAGAAATCTTAAACCTTAATTGTCTTCATTTTGAGTTTGATTTGAATAGAAACATTTACTATAAATTCAACAATATGGCAAATCGAGTCAAATAAAGATGACACAAAAAAAATTGCTACTAATGGAGGGTGGCCAACCAAAAACGAAACAGGCAGGTTTTCGACCACTTACTCCCAGATATCCAAAAAATGCAATCATGTAAGTGTTATCCTTTAATGGGGTAACGTGTACAACAACAAGTTTAAAGAGCACAACGTATTTTTAAATATTGTTGTTGTCTTTTATTTTTTTTTAACCTCATTTGAAAGTGACACTTACATAATCGGAAATACTAACAATATTTGTCAAAAAAATACACCTGTCCGAGCATAGACGATTTAGCAAAACGATTTACCTTTGGTATCTAGTGACGAAAAGTAATTAATACTAAATCAAAAACGAGGATAATAAAGAGTGCCCTAACAAAATAATGTCATTTACTTTTGAAATGTGGAAAATGATTCAGTATTGTTGAGCTTACACCACTGTTAAGGCAATGCGACTATTTTTTATTGTCCCTCAAGGACTCTTTACTTACAAGGTACAGAAACAATAAATTAATATTGCAGAAAAAGATTTGAAAATAAATAATCATTTCACATATTTCACATAGGGGCATCTCTATAAGAGATCTCAGGGGTTACTACCCCTGCTCAAGGGATAATTAATATCGTATTTTAGCTAAACCAAATTGGGTTAACCTTTCAAAAAAAAATTAAAGTGTTTTGAAGTTTTTTCTGAATCCTGGTTTCCTCAGAATTTGCTTCGTAACCTTTTAGTTTGGACACCCTGTACAAACAGACATGGTATTAAAAGTCACAGTGTAATTGGATCATTGTATGCGATGATATAGTAATAGAAATATAAAAAATAAATATTTAAAAGAGAGCAAGTCATACTAGTAAATAAAAACAATTAATATTAAAATTCAAATACATTAATTGCAATTTGCTGCTCACTTGAGAATGCACATTACAACGGCAAGCTAAAAGTTATTAATTATAGGGAATCTCGTTTTGAAAACCGAATAAAAAGAACATTGCGCTACGTCTAAAGCGAAAATGCGACAACACAAAAATTTTTAATACTATGTATACTATATTATGTAAATCTTGGATAAAAGTGGTAAACACTAAACGATAAATTTGTTTGTTTATTAAAAATACAGATTTGCTAAAAGGAAGTCTTAAGAGCGTGTAGGTACAAAGCAAATCATATTTCAATGCAACGAATGTGAATGGAAGCTTTATATCCGCACACATGTCCTTTTCATGTTTTATCAGAAAGCTACTGAAAGTTTCGTTCACAAACGACATGAAAAGTAATCTTTTTACAAAACACGAACAAATCCAACAATTTTAAAACTTTTTAAGTGATGTACGAATTTTATTTTAAAATTATGTACCATATGTTTTTATTCAATTAAATTGTTAAAATGTTTTTTTTTGTCATACAGTGTGTCCCATTCTGAATGGTTAAATGGGCAATGTAGTACAGTTTTTCATGCCGATTGAGAAGCCGTTAAGTAGGATCAAAATTTCCGATCTGTTCCGAACATATACGTAAAAAAACTGAAAAATACCATTTTCAAAAATATCAATTATTTTACCGCTGAAAAAAGTTTGTACAAAAGTTTCTACACTAATAAAAGTAAACTTTAATCTATTTTCAAAAAGATTATCGCAACACCAGTTTTGGAGATATTGATAGCAACTTTCTTATTTTAAATGGGCGCCATATTGGATTTTTGATAAGTAACTTCTATTGTTTTTTTGTTTTTAATGATATGTCACATGATATTTTAAAATAATAAAAGATCTAGAGCTTACGGTTATTATTTATTATCTGATAAGCTATGAAAACAAATAAACAGTTCTTGTGATAATCTATTTTAAAATTAATTACAGTTTGCCTTCATTAGTGAAGAAGCTTTTGTACCAACTTTTTTTCAACAGTTGTCCTAATAGGTAAAATAATGAATATTTTTGAAATTGGTATTTTTCGTTTTTTTTTGCGGAAAGAATCGGCATTAAACTGTACAACATTGCCCATTTAACCCAATCGTTATTTTTATTAATAACAAAGTTACCCATACAATACTACTCAGATTGGTTAGTGTACTTAATGTCAAATTTTTATAATTAAAGTACATGTGAAAGCTGTTAGTTTTTGTAACCAGTTACGAAGTGTTTCATAATTAGAAAAAAAAGTAAGTATGCAACGCTTAAAAAAATGTGAGTTTTTGAAACTCACGTGATAGCTCTGATCAGATAAATGTTTCCGGGACCGGATAAGTTGGTGAAATCATCTTGGCGGGGCGAAATTGGTGCAAGCCAAACTTGGCGCAGACCGAGTTTGGCGGCGACCTAACTTGACGCATAATGATGCTATCCCAACTTGGTTTTAACAGGACGATTGTTTGCTTTCTGTCCCATTTGCGATTAAATACAGTCATCATCAAAAAATTTAAATTGAAAATGTGTGTAAGATCGTCGAAATTGTAATTTGTAATAAGTTGAAAAACAAACAGTTTTTTTTTAATTTGAACATAAAAATCAAAATGTATCAAAAAATAAAGTGATAAAAAATATACCGATTATTCATTTTTTGAGTCTAATTGTTTTATTCTTCATATTCTGATTTTGCCGTTATTCAAAGAAAATGTGAAAATTTTCGATGTTTTATGCATTAGTATAAAACTAACTGAACTATGCTTACGCTGCACGTGTTTCTTTATAACTGTATAACAAAGCGTGAAAATAGGCGTCATTTTTAGTAATATTTTCTAAAATACATGTACAATGTACATTAACATGCTATGTATGTTTAAAGCTCTCGACGATATCTTTTGAAACCATAAAGAAAATATGGTGTGTTTCATTTTCAAACATGTAAGTTTATGCTGCCACGATTTTTGGAACACTCTGTATAACCAAAAATATTTTTAAAATGTGCACTCACTAACGGCAATAAATGAAAGTTAAGTTTTTTTTTCCAACGATGTTGTCTTCTGTCAGAAGTTTGCTCCACCCTGTATATTGTGTTTTATGTTGGTTTATTAGTTAGTACAAATTAAAATTTTATTAACGTTTTAAAACTTTTGTGTCTGTGTTGGGGGGAAGGGGGACGTTTTAAAAGTAATTGCCTTTGGGCGAAAAAGTCATAATCCGCCACTTCCATTTAAAATGAAATTGAAAATGACCGAGTGCGAGAAAACGGAGAAGTAGTGGGAGTACCCGTTCACAGCATGCTTATACAAATCGCATTCCCCTCAAACTCCGCTAGATGACGGGTACACCTACTACTCCGCCGTATTCTCACACTTGATCATTTTCAGTCATCTTTGGATGTATTTTTTGCGTGTTAAATATTATTTTATCGAATATGGCTTTTGTTCCTATTTCAACTTCATAATTTTTTTTTATTTCTGACAATCGGACGACTACACGAGCATTCAGCTTTGATTGAATATATTACTTTAAAATTGCCAGACAATTGCAGGTTTTTGCACACATTAAGTACCTATTTACTGAAAGATTTATCTTACATCTCAAAAAATGACGGATCTACGAATTTTAAAAGAAAAACCCAAATATTGCATTTTTTTCGATTTTTCTCGGAAAGTTATTACCTGATCGAGTAGAATTGGTGTTCATTTTATTCGTATTTGTATCCACTACAATTTTTCCTTTTACACCATTAACATTGATTCACGCAAAATTTATTTGAATTTTTTCATGAATATTATGATCTATCAAAATATATAGGTTGACATTAAAAATAACCTTTAAGATGATGTAAAACTAATTTCGCCATTTCGTAGACTTTACAAAAAAAACGTTTATTTGTTAATATACCAGGTGAGGAGTTGTACTCGGTAACAACAATCTGGGACACCCTGTATAGTTTAATTACGTTATGTTATTCATAATAAAATCAATTTAACAGAAAAAAATTAAAAAAGTGGATCCATTTGTGGCTATCCGTGTTAGAATTTTTGTAAGATGAAATTATTTACAGCTACACTAGTAGGTTAATTAATTAGATGGTATTTATTTAATATAGGATTGAAGTTGAATAATAGTCAAACGCATAATTGTTCACATTGTTTACAATGTTTGCTATACTTGTCAAAGTGTGTCAGTTTCTTAACTTATGGTGGACATTTGGCTTCGCCGTACCGGTATGGTATATTGCGTTTCCGCATTTTAATCTCCTGATTAATATAATATAATTATCACTATTCCCCAAAAACATGTATTTTTTTACAGGTTCAAGACTTCGCACCAAGAGGAAGATGACACCTGACGATCGCCATACTTGCATTTTGGTGCAAAAAATGTTACTGGCTAACTTTCTTCAGATCCTTGACGTGGGACAAATCATACGACAATTTTCTTGCTGGCTCCGGGTCTATACAGCGCAAAGGCAGAAAATTAATTAAAACTGTTTAGTAAAAATTATAATTAAATAGTGAACATGTACAATGAGGGTATAATGAGACGGTTTCTAAATCAAAAATTATTTCTGTTGTGAGACGACTCGACTGACCTGTCGTTCGTCAGTCTGAATGTAAACACGACATGTGAAAAACCGTCAGACCGATTTCAATGAATTTAGAATTTCCTGTATTTGGTTTTACTCTATTTTGGACATAATCCATTGAGCAAAAAAAACGCCACATAGGAGAATTCTTTTAGTTGTTGGTTAATGTTCATTAATATATTTTTTGGATACGTTTATGATAAAACTTTTTTTGGTTAGATAAGTAATTGCCGAATTAAGATAATAGATACGTTATTCCACAAATAACCGCAAGGATATTAATTATACTAAAATTGGTAAACAAAGTTGTTGCAAAGTACGTTTCCTACAACTTTCATTTGAGCTATTTAGTTCGCTTTTTCAAGAAATCTTGTCTTGGTAGAAATCAATACCTTGTAGGCATCTTAAGATTAAATACGGATAACCAAATTTCATCTTGAAATAAAGATGTACCATAATGTTTATTAGCCTCTTTTCTTTTTGAACTAATTTTTGGATTTTTTGTTGGTTACAGTGCTATTAGAACCAAACGTACTTGCAAATATTCTTAAAACGTCCTGGTTTGGATTGGATTCCTGTATGGGAACGAACTTCTTTAGATAATTACAAGGGTTATTCTAATTAATCCGCTCAAATGTTATTAGGTATGCCCTTATAAGTATTTATAACATATTTTCGGGAATTCGTATTCAGAATTTTTTCTGAAAGGTTTTAAATCTCTTTTATTACCGAATGATCTGAGCGTCAACATGAACGTCTATAATTGTCTAAATGAACATTCACCGTGGGTGTTAAAATTTGATTGGAGTGTCTGCAGTATGAACCTTTATACCCTCATCGTCGCAATAACCTGGATCGCCGCTCTAGGGGAAACTATTCGATATCACAAAGATCACCAGTCTAGTCATATGTTGTGATGATATATAACTATTCCTGTAAAATTGTCACTGATCTACATCCGATAAGTCTAGTTTTAAGTATTTGCCTTTGTTATTGTAGGGCGAAACGACGTTAAGTTTAAAACGCATCTCTTGTGGAGGGCGGAACATTGGGTTTGTTTGTAAACTCAAGGATGCTGACGCTAAATAAACTCATAGTGTCAATTTATAGTACTGGTTTGCCTCTTATTATTGTGCTTCGCTGTATCGGATCTCGTCAAATTAAACTCTAGTCATTTCTCTACAAGTTTGTTTGTTTTGCTTTTTTCAAGATCCTGTAGGTGGCGCCCGGTACCGCTTTAGAAGCCTCGACTACATTCTTCGTCACATTTATATGACCCACTCTACGACATTGGAGCTGCAGGTAGGTTTCTAAACGGTTTATCAGTATAAAATTGTTTTATACCAAAACGAAAACTTTATTTTCTAAAAAATATAAAGCTATATTTTGTAATAAATTATTAGATTAAACTTTCAATCACTTAGTTTAATAGATTTTACGTTTTAGTGATTACAGTTATAATTAAAGTACCTACAAAACCCTCTTTATTAAATGTAATTGGTACAAGGGAACCAGAATAAGTGGAATGTAAACCTGAAAGTTGTTTTATTACACTGCATTGTTGAAGTGGTTACAGTAAATTGCAAGCACTTGCTTACATATATAAGATTGTATGAAGTCTTAAGATTGTATGAAGTCTTATACGATAAGTATATTTGTACCAGATGTCAAACAACTTAATTCGATTTAATGCAGAATAGGAAAAACAATATTTTCCTTCTTAAATACAAAGTTACATATAAACAGTAAAAGAAAATTAACTGTAGTAATAAACTGTACGTTATACCTAAAGCGTACAAAAAACAATGAATTTTACTGCTTTAAAAATGACAAAAGAGAATGTTGGAAGAAATATGGAGTTTATTTCAGTTTACTGGTATGCGCTTTCGCATCAGCCTTAATGCTGATTTTTTTCTGTCTACATCAGAAAAAAGGAAGATATTAAGTATAAAAAAACTTTTTCAAAGGACATGATAAATTTAACTTATTTTATTTCTTTAAAAACAATTTGTAGCCCATGAAAAACAAAACTGTAATATCCGGTTGTGGGATAAGTATTAATTTCATTACTTGACGTTTAAAATAATTTAACCTTGTAAATAAGATTGGTCATAAATTACATTTGTAAAATTATCTCGTGAACCAAGAGTGAAATTTATTTCCTTAAAGCTAATGGGGTAGCATTTACACGAAGACTGGCGAATATTACATAAATCTGTTGGTTAGTAACCTTGTACCTTTATTGCTCACCCGTTGACTCGTTGCAAGATGAAAACCAACTCTCGCTACATACTTGACTCTTGTACTTAAAATTTTAAATCAAAATAGAAAACGCAAATTCTATTTCTGGTCGCACGATATCAGTTAATATTGAAAGCTGTTCATGTCTACTTAAACTAGAATTGGTTAATAAGTATCATCTACTTTAATATCGTAATGTATAATACAAAACACACTCCGACAAGATTACTTTTAGAAAAGTATCCCAATCAATAACATTATATCATCAAATATTTAAACGAAATCTTTATAATAAGTTTATTTTAAGAAGTAGGAGCTTGCAAGCTGAGATAAAACGAAATATGTTATTGAATTTTCAGTAAATGCGTTTTAAGTTGTAATATCGGTTTGTTTTAAAGTAATTGATTTATTAAGAAAATAAAATGTTATTGAACAATTTCCTTCATCCAGTCTGAGTGTGAAGTATTGAATTAAATTTATTAAGTGTTTATCCTGGTTTTTATGCAATTTTCTTCGGACAGGTCAATTTTTATTTTTAAATTACCATCTTTTGGTATAAATCAACGCTTTCTATCTTCACCAGTGGCGGCGCAACAGGGGGTAATTTGAAAATTTTAAATGGCAATGGGGGTAAAAAATTACATTCTCGGAAAAACCATTTCATCCTCTATGCAGCAATGTAAGCATCTTCAACATCAGTCGATTAGAACAGGAAAAAAGTAACTTTTTAATATTTTTTCTTCACTAATAACTTCTGGTTGCATTTTCTATTAATAAATCGACGCAAACAACAGTTCCTTGAAAGCATTACACAAATCCCCACCTATTCGAAAGGGAATTTGAAAATTTGAAATGGTACTACTAGTTAAAAGATTTTTTCATCTTCTATTTAGCAATGTAATTGTTTCTAAAATTGGGCGATTAGAACAACCTTTTATCCTTATTGTCTTTCAAATTTTTCAAAGCCCCACGATACGCCGCCACTAGTTGGGATACAAATGTATAATTTATACCTAAAAAAATGACCTAAAGAAAGATTTGGATGATACTTTCAGGAAACTATTGCTTGCTTCGATTATTATTAATACAAAATACAAGCAAACATTAATATTAATGCTGAAAAATAATCAAAGTAGTTTTTTTTAATTTTCCTGTTCTAATCGACCGATTTTGAAGATGCTTACATTGCTGCATAGAGGATGAAACTTTTGACCCCCATTGCCATATAAAATTTTCAAGTTGCTCCTTGTTGCGCCGCCACTGGTGGAAATAGAAAGGATTGATTTATACCAAAAGATGGAAATTTAAAACCAAAAATTGACCTATACAATTTAATGAATTTTATTCACACTGTATGTTCTTTATTTGTCTTTGACAAAAACCGTAGAAAATAAATTGGAAATTTAACTTAAAATGTGAACAACTTAAAAGAGAAAAGTAAGTAAGCACAATGAATAAATAGGTAATTGACAAAGAACAAATTAAACTTAACAATGAAATTTAAATAAAGATCATGCAAATCCAAACTAGCGTCAATTTCCTTTATACAGATTTGAACTAACAAGAGTAATATGAAGGAGTTCTAATACGTTATTACGAGAACAAAAATAAAACCAAAATAATCAATGTAAATTGAAGCAATTATTAATTTGCGTAAATAATATTAACATTAAATTACATCAAATTAACGTACACGAACTACTCAAGTAGAACAGGACATTGGCGCAACGTTGGCGCAAGTATATTACCCATATTGACATATTGGCGCAATATAAAGCCAATATCACCAATATTGGTGCATAACTGGTTGTTACATATATTGGGATTACTATATTGGCACATCATAGGTGCAATATACGCCAATATAACACGATTATCTCTGCAATATTGGCTAATATTGTGCTATATTGGCTACAGATATTTTTTTAATATTGGCCAATTTGCAACGGCCAAATATTGGTAGATTATGGGTTAGTGTAGTATTGTTTCGTTTTGAAAAATCTATGGTGGCCCTATAATGTTTGCCCAATGCAATCCCAATTATTGAGGAAAAATTGGGGAACCGTAAAAACTACGATATTGGCCAAACCTTTGTGGTATATTGGTTGTCCAATATTGTTTATCTTAAATATACCCAATATTGGGCTAATTATGATTAACCAATGTATACCTCTAATATTGAATAAAATTGAATAGCTAAGATTTTTCCAACATAAAATTCCCTATTGTTTTTTAAATATTGGTTAAATGTGAAGAGGCGTACATTGGTTCAATGTGGGTAGTTTATTGGTTGTTTAATATTGTTTTGCTTTAAAGAATCAATTTTTGGGCCTATTACAGTTTCTAATTGTAAAACCAATAATGGAAAAATCTACAATATCCAAGATTTTAACCAACATAAAATTCCTACTAATTTGTAAATATTGGCGAGATGTAAAAGTTCTTACATTGGTTCAATGTTGGTAGTTAATTGGTTCTTCAATATAGTTTTACATTGAAGATTCAGTATTGGTCCAATTATAGTTTCTTATTGTAGAACCAATAATTGAAAAATCTACAACAGTCAAGATTTTTCCAACGTATAATTCCTACTATTTTTTAAATATTGGCAAGATGTAAAAGTTTCACATTGGATCAATGTTGGTAGTTTATTGGCATTTTTTATATTGCTATGTATGTAACACATCTGTACCATTAGCGCATTTCTAAATATCTCCGTAACAAAAGGGAAAACACCAAAAAACTGCACCAAAAACTATATTCGGACACGTGTTTCAATAGCTAAGCCAGCGAACCAATAATAAAAATAAAAACAATAGAAAGCTTATATATTATCTGTGTGTCACGCATTGTTATACCTTATACATTCTTATATAACCTAGAATAATTCCAAAAAACCCAATAGACCGTGATTATCACAATTCCAAACAAACCCATGCTTTCAAAAACTTACAAACCCTCACTAGAATCAAATTCGTTTTTACCATCCACCCTCCTAATCGATTCAATGTCGCCCACTCCACGGCCACCTCCAAGCACATATACGTCAACACCGGGCCCATCTGAGCGACGACACCCGACATGAGCTAGGTGTTTTTAAAACGAGTTTCAATAGGTCTCCCGGTTTGCCCCATATACACCTGGCCACAGTCCCCACAATCAATTTTACATACTCCCGAGTTTTTTGATGTTTTCCCTTTTGTTACCTACCTATTTGATTGGAATGGGTTCGCCCAAGAACCAAAAAGTGTTATTTGAATTCAACCTTGAATTGAAACTGTTTCATGCAGTCCCTAATCAGAGACGCGCTTGCGCAGATTCCGAAAGATATGCTTCGTCATGCGCTGGATACCATTTCATTAGCGTTGTCGTTCAAGGTGATAACACTGCATTGTTTTAAAAAAGTATTGTTGTGTGTAGGTTTTCTTACTTGTTTACAGTTTGTCGGAAGCATGTAGACTGGGTGTCTGCTGCATTGCTCACTATGTTTAGACCGCCAATTTGTTTTAAAGAACAATAGCTTGGTGGTTTAGTTCATGCCACACTGTTTGTTTAAGTTTACAGTAATTTCTAATGTGTTAGGTGACAATAAAAGTCATTGACGCATTACCTCCTACGTATAAGAATAAAGTAAAAAATTTTATTATTTAACCGCCGTAGGTGATATAAATTGGGATAGCTAAAAAGGGAATCGTCACAATAAAAGAAGAAATATTCTGGCATGTTAAGCAAAAAAGCCCTAACTGTATTTCTTTTTGTAGAATGAATCGGATGAATTTGTTGAAGTTGTTTATCACAGCAGTATTGCCTACTGTACGATACGTTAAGACCTAGAAGAACCACCAGTCCAAAGAAATAGCAACATACATGAGAGAAATTAACGTGCCTCATGAACTAATAGGTAACTTCTTCTCGCGCACTCCCAACGTTTACTAAGTAAGAACTTTGAATTTGACGATGATATCAATAAAATAAAAAATCACAATTTTTTGTTTTTAATTTTATATTCATTGTTTTTTGTAATATTTAACATATAATTCAGTTTTACAGTTTTTAAATTACGTAAATGACAATTTTGAAATTGATATACCAAAGTCTGTAAACAAAGTGTGTGCTAATTAATTCAAAATAAAGCAACTAACATTTCATTAAATTTATTGATTGAATAAAAATACTAGTATTTTACTGATGGTATACTATATTAGAGATTCTTGTAAGAAGAAAGCTGTTCCATTTTATAAAAGTTTCATTAGATTTCCTGAAAATTTAAAAGATTATTGCTGCAATAGGTTCAATCATTTCAATCCAATTGAATTTTTTTAACCAATATACGAATTATATACAATATACGAAAAAACAAAAATGAATATATCTTACAATTTAAGTTTTCATTTTGAAATCTTTAGCAATCGTTAAAATTTTATAGACAAAATTTTTCTGGAAGCTGCAAACAAATTTTGTTTTTTTATGGCGCGTTTACCGCGATCAATTCAACTGGTCCGTTTGAACCTAAAGAATCTGCAAGCTCACTAAATCAACACACAGTATCATTAGCAGCTCAGACGTAAACAAAGAAAACGACCAAATTTTGTTGATGTTTTAGGGCGTTGGCTTACCGCAGTAAACTCAAGTGGTCCCTTTGAATGAATGGAATCTTCAAACTTACTAAATCAACACACAGTATCATTAGCAGCTCAGACGTAAGCAAGGAAAACGACCAAATTTTGTTGATGTTTCAGGGCGTTGGCTTACCGCAGTAATCTCAAGTGGTCCCTTTGAATGAATGGAGTCTTCAAGCTTACTAAATCAACACACAGTATCATTAGCAGCTCAGGCGTAACCAACGAGAACAATAACCATGTTGATGTTTCTGGACGTTGGCTTAGGACGTTGGCTTACCGCAGTAAACTCAAGTAGTCCCGTGAAACTATAGAAGAGTCTTCAAGCTTATTAAATCAACACACAGTATCATTAGCAGCTCAGATGTAACCAACCAAAACAATAACTATGTTGATGTTTCTGGACGTTGACTTACCGCAGTAAACACAATGGTCCCGTGAAGCTATAGAAAAGTCTTCAAGCTTACTAAATCAACACACAGTATCATTAGCAGCTTAGGTATAAACAACAAAAACAACCAAATTTTGTCTATGTTTCTGGACGTTGACTTACCGCAGTAAACTCAAACCGTTCCTTTGAATGTATAGAGTCTTCAAGCTTACTAAATCAACACACAGTATCATTAGCAGCTCAGGCGTAACCAACGAGAACAATAACTATGTTGATGTTTCTGGACGTTGAGTTACCGCAGTAATCTCAATTGGTCCCATGAAGCTATAGAAAAGTCTTCAAGCTTACTAAATCAACACACAGTATCATTAGCAGCTCAGGCGTAACCAACGAAAACAATAAGATTTTGTTTATATTCCTGAATGTAAACTTACCGCTGTAAACTGTAGCAGTTTCCTGGAATCCATTTATTTGTCTTATTGTACATTACAACATTCTTCTGTGTTGTGATGTCACTGTAATGTATAATGCCCCAGTACCTTAAGATCAGTATAAACATGTACAGTGTACTGACGAAACCGTGTGCAATTGTGGATTGGTTCGTCTTGGCAAAGCATTTGCTTCAAGGCTTAGGAAAACCACAAAAATCTAAACATGTCAACAATTCATACTATCTTCAAGCTTGTGAAATCAACATTCTGTAGTATTAGCAGCTCAAGCTTAAACTACCATATTTTATTTTTGTTTCTGGATGTCGGTTTACTGCAGTAAACACAAATTTTCTTTTGAATTGTCAATGCTTAATAATCCACTTGTTTTTTCTTGGTCTCCTTACAGTTGAAATCAGAAATGCTAATAGAAATGGTTTATTGATTAATTTCAAGCGTTACACCCACCAACAAGCTGGAATACCATTAACAACCCCCAAAACCAATGCAACCCAAAAAGTTAATTTATAGTTTACGTTTAAATGTGTCAAGTTACCTATAATATGTCAATACGCATATTGTACTTTACTTTTCAAATTTTTGCCGTAATTTTGTTATACAGGTAAACGCATTTGTCTTATAATTTTAGTGTAATTATAGATATTAATTGATTGCGCTAAATATTAATGTATTCTATTCAAAATCTTTTCAAACGAACCAATTTTAGAATGGTTATTAGTGAGATTTTATGCAATGGAACTGAGTCATTGCAAATGACATAAGAATAAATTGAACGTTACAAAAAAAAAAAGATTTTGATTGTAACCTAATAAAATAAAATTATACTCCGTTCTTTTGCGAAAGAGGGTAATAATTAAACGTATTTGACAAATTGGAGTGGAATATCAAAAAACGGGCTATTATGTTTGAGCACTTTAAAGCAGATACATTCCATTGTTAAAACCAAAGATTGAATTGATGAAGTAGCGCTACATCATAAAAGCGTCACTTTCTTAAAACAATCTAAAAACTTATTTATTTGTTATTTGTAAGCAGAGATACCAACAATAAAATATATTACTCTCTTTCGTAAAAGAATGTAACGTAGAAACTAAATGGTCTTGTTTTGGATTTTGGGGTTTTATGTTACGTTTTGTAAAAATGTACTGTAGTAACTAATGATTGAATGTGTTGGGCCCCAATGAAAAGAGAAGTTAATATTTCGAAATATTCGTAATGAATTGATAATAAATTCCATGTAGAAGACAAGCAGTTTAATCGCGTTAAAAACCTGTGGAAATAAGAATTATTTACTTGACGAAATAAAAATGCTTGCTCACCGTATTCGAAATATATTATCTAACATAATTAGATATTTTGTTATTTAAAAAATAATTCTAAACAAATACACTGTCCACTACACTTTTTTTCGCGACACGTTTAAAAAACGACATGCTCCCGATTAGTTCGTTTGGGTTTAAAGTCCTATTGAAAAAAAAACATAAATAAAAAAAAGAAATCTCTTACCTTACCGAACACCTGCAACATCAATATTTACCTTAACAAATCACTCTTAAAGTTGCAAAAGTAAAATAAGTAAAATTTGCAATCAACACATTTTTGTATTGAACTTGAAATTTTGTAAATAGAGTGAAATTAAAGAAGCGTTTTCTGTTCAAACCCTCTGCTGTTTGTGTAATTATAATCAATTTAGCTTCTTTGTTTCAAATTGGAATAAATAAAATTCCTACCTTGTTAGCGTCCTACCTCCCCAATATCACAACACAAACTAAATATTTTATTTAAAGTAATTTCATTGATACGCGTATAAATGAAGTTTTGGTTTGTACGTCAGTAGTTTTAAAGAATGACCTATTGAACTTGTTCTTTGTAATACCATTAAAATGTCTGTTCAATTTCTGAATTTGTCATTGAAAGTAACAACGTATGTTATATCATGTGATTTACAAAAAATGTATAATAATAATAATAATAATAATAATAATAGTTTATTATGTTAGTATCACAGAATAGTGCTTACAATCGTCTATATAGAAGAAAATATTTACAAGTTTTAAACCCGTCAAATATAAATATATAAATAATAAAGTATTTGTATATACAGGGTGCCCATAATCTATCTCATAACATGGGTAACTTTCTTAATATGCAAAATAGGTAATCGGTTAAATTAGGAAAGTTGGGCAGAATTACAAGCAAAATGTTAAACTTTTTCAAATTTGACATATGTCTTCAACTTTTGAAATTTTGTGAAAAAACTGAAAACAGTCGATTTTTTTAATGTTGTCCTGTTCCACTACTACTTACTTTACAACTGAACTAAAATGACATCTTATACATATTTTTACGTAGAATTCGATAAAATTACTCAAAATGTCATAACCCTCTTGATTTTCGAGATATAACACAAACTTACATTTTTTAAATGACAATCATAGTTGGCTGTGATCTTATTAAATAGCTTTTGTTTTTGCGATTTCATTGATATAAAGTTCGATATACTTTACTCTTGTATTTCTATTTAAATGCCCAAAATTGTGTTGTTGATACCATTAAGGAACAAAATGATTTACAAGTTAGTTAAACTTGAAACAAAAATTTATATTGACAATATAATACCACAAGTAGGTACTATTAATGGTTTGTAATTATGTTCTATTTCAATAATGTACAAAAGACATAAAAGTTCATATTAAATGTTCGAAATGGCCCCCGTTAACCAATATGCACATTTGACATCTTCTAACCATCTCTCTATGCACTTTTTCCAAACTGCGAGGACGAATTCTTCTAATAATCAACCTAATTCTATCTTTTAATTCTTCTACATTATTGGGTTTTTCTTTGTACACCCTGTCTTTAACGGTTCCCCACAAGAAAAATCGAGAGGTGTGATATCAGGTGTTCTTGCCGGCCAAATAATAGGACCTGAATTACCGATCCAGCTCGGAAAACGTTCGGAAAGATATTCAGAAACAGCTCTAAAATTATGAGCAGGAGCACCATCATGTTGGAAATGAGTAAGATTTTGTACCACATTTAATGGCAGTTCATCTAACATGTCTTCCAAGTCATTTCTAAATATCACCTTCCATTTAAATGGTAATTGTAAAAGAACGGACCAATTATTCTGCTACCGAGGATGCCACACCACACATTTATTGAAAAAATATGTTGATCTCGTCTCTCAACAGTAACATGAGGGTTGTTCTCAGACCAATAGTTATTATTGTGTCTATTAAATACACCGTTATTGGTAAATTTTGCCTCGTCAGTAAATAAAATTCTGCGCGAGAAATATGGATCGTTGTCAGTTTCTCTTAAAACCATCGAGCGTAATTTAATCTTCTCTCTGAGTCGGCTGGATACAAGGTGTTGCCGATATGAAATTTATACGGCTTGAATCGATTTTGTTTTAAAATTAAACGAGCTTTTTCTGTAGAAGTACCACACTCACTTGCAATTTCACGGGTAGATGTTTTGGTTTATAATTTACATATGCCAAAACTCTTTCTTCGTCTTCTTGATTAAACTTTTGCTTAGCTTTTGGTTTCATAAATGATCCGTATAGTTTTAAATTATTTTCCAGTTTGGAAAAAAGTCTTTTATCTGGTTGTCTTCTTTCCATATATCTTTGCAAATACATTTCACTGGCTTCATTACTATTTCTGTTGCTAGCATAATAACAAAAAAGCATGTCGTTTCTCTCTTCATTTGAATACATTGTTTATTTTGAGAATTTTATGTTTTTAAAATAAATCACCGTGAATAATACAACTTACTTATGTAAATCAAATTATTTAGTTGACGACACAGGCTTTTGTTTCAACAGGTTTTTGTTTGAAGCATTTGTTTCCATAGCCTGCCTGTGTATTATTTTGCAGCTTAATTGTATCAATAAACTACTTTTAGCATTTACAAAAAAATGTAAGAGTAAAGTATATCGAACCTTATATCAATGAAATCGCAAAAACAAAAGCTATTTAATAAGATCACAGCCAACTATGATTGTCATTTAAAAAATGTAAGTTTGTGTTATATCTCGAAAATCAAGAGGGCTATGACATTTTGAGTAATTTTATCGAATTCTACGTAAAAATATGTATAAGATGTCATTTTTAGTTCAGTTCTAAAGTAAGTAGTAGTGGAACAGGACAACATTAAAAAAATCGACTGTTTTCAGTTTTTTCACAAAATTTCAAAAAGTTGAAGACATATGTCAAATTTGAAAAAAGTTTAACATTTTGCTTGTAATTCTGCCCAACTTTCCTAATTTAACCGATTACCTATTTTGCATATTAAGAAAGTTACCCATGTTATGAGATAGATTATGGGCACCCTGTATATAAGCTATAATAAAATAGGGTGTGGCCAAACCTTCGTCATCGGAGTTAAAGTTTTTGCCAATACACATAGCATCACGGAAAAATGTAATAACTAAATAACCTCACAAACAATGCCGCTGACCCCCGATGATTAATTAATAAGATTAATATAAGGAAGTCAACTGACGGGAAATTCTATCCGACACAAAGAAGAAAAAAACGTTAGAAACTGAACAAGTAAATATCTATCCGATCTAAACACTTGATTGCAATATTATTTAACTTAATTGATTGGTATGGTTAAATTAAACACCGTTAGTGGTTCAAATGTTCCAAACTTTCTCCAGTACTTCAACTCCTAAAAAAGTCACGTATCAGTCAGATTCTAGATTGAATCTTAAATTTTTCGTTTGTATGTTTTAAGCCTTTCGATTGTTTAATCAGAACGTCTCTTATAATAGTGAGCGATTACCTTTTCGAATCGGTTCAATTCTGGAAAACGTGTTTCTGAGACTGAGACTTTCCAAATCCTCTTCTGGTACTTTATATGGGTAGGTATTAATTGTTAACTACTGCAACATTGACCCTCAATATTAAAATCAGATGCTCTAGTGAGGTTTGCTTGTGTGATGTTTATTACGTCAGTAACATTCTTTTGAGGGCATCATCATTCAATTCAGATTTTGGCTTTTTTAGATTTGTAAAGAGTCTGTATATAAGATTTAAAGTTGGTAAATGGGTAGTTTCGGCCGAAAAACTAGTTACAACCTACATCATTTATCATGATGGGCTAATGGCTACAAGTTAGCACCACAATATTTGGGATCCAGTCCCATCTATCAGTATCTTGACAGGAAATTAACGGGCTATTGAGAGAAACATTCAAACATATTTCTCTAAGCAATTTTCTACAACTAATTTGACCTAACACAATTTTCTGTAAAAATATTAAAGCAGACACATTTCTTCTTGCCAATAGTACCGTTTCATTAACTTCAGCCAGTAGATCTTGATCAAAATGGTGCGGTAGCTAATAACCATACATTTTGAATAATAGTAATTCACTAAACTTTCTTTACACGTTTTCCGCCAATTATAGGGCAAATGCGCCTAAAAAAGCATTTTTCAACAAAAAAAAAGATAAGATAAGATGACGATGTTATAGCAAGTTTTTGTCTACAATTGTAAGGGAAAAGAACACAAAACCTTATTGCGGTTATTTTTAAATACAGCCTTACTATATCACTTTAGGCTACTGTGCGGGTAAAATGACATACAGCGCTTCGAAGCAAACATGATGCCCGGAAAATAATTTTAAAAATTGGTAGCGGTAAAGGTTTCGTCCAATAGCAACAACCGAGTAAACTCAGTGTGAAAACGAAGTTTTTGTCGAAGTTGTCGATTTCATTTGCATCTTTTTATTGTTTTGCCTCAAGTTCATTTTTTTAAAAATCAGTCTTTCTTAAGACTCTTTAAAATAATTTTGAGACAAGGTACGATGTTTATAAATATTTTTGTAGTAAATGCAACTTTGTAACATAACCTTCAAAAATGTTAGTATTGTAATAATTTTGTTGTGAATGTCCAATCAAATTACAGCAACCTCGGACACGCCCCTCCAGGGATCTTGTTTGTTTCGGTTAACTATACGTGTAAAATTTTTCAAAGTAAAAAAACGCATTTATTAAACATAGAAAACCAAAAGATTTGAAATTCAATTAAAAATTTTGCACCTTACACTTACAAAGGAGTCCATTAATGCACTTCATGCATTTAATCCACTTCTGCCCGTTCTTGGATAACGAATAGAGTGAATTGAAGTAGAGACTAGCAGCATCTTCCTCATCATGTTCAAATGGCTCTTGATCCGCATCTAAACCATGTAAGTCAGACTGAAACACCCTTTTTTTAATTTGTCTTGCCATGCGCCGTAATTCTTTGGACATTTCAAATTCAATTTTTGCCATCGCTTTTGCTCTCATTTCTTCCATATTTGGAGTGTCTGTAAACTTTTCATATTTATTGGTTTTACGTTTTTTATTAGGAACTGAAGTGGCTCGAGGAACCGGGGAAATCTCTTGAACAAAAAACAAACAAAAGTTTCTTGTAGACTTTTGACTTAACTCTGAAGATGCAGCTGCCTCTTGTTCTCCGTCTTTTGATCTTTTATTTTTAGTGGTTCCATGTGTTAATTTTTAGAAAGTTTTGAAGTTTCAATCATATTGTCGACATTAATATTATCTTCAATATTGCCATTCTTATCATCAATACTACTATCATTGCTGTGTTCATAACGTATATTCTTGTCTACTGCAATATTTGTAGTTTCTGACGGTGCAATTAAATAATATAGAAAAATGTCGGGATTAACTAGCTAGATTCCAGTTTTTAGGAAAGCCTTTTCGGCAATTGTACCTTAAGCTGATTTGGAATAGGCGGCTGCAAATAAGCGAAAAATTTGGAATTGAGACAAGACTTCATCAAGATGCGCCTTTAACAAAAAAAAATTTTCTGGTTATAATATATGTTCATAGCGTTATGAAATTCCACATCCAAAGGTTGCATGCAATGCGTGCAATGTGACGGAAGACTCAACATCACAATCCCGTGCAAATGTTAAAACGTCTAGGACCATGGACGTCGACAATTAGGAGCACTTTATCGGATAAAGTCGGATGAGATTTTTTTAACCAATTTAAGAACAATTCACCGCTCATCCAACCATTTTCGTAAAACTTTCGCAAAGTTCCCAAGAGCGTGCTATCTATAAATTCCTCTTTCCATCTCTTTCTCGGGAAAATTGAAGTAGGTGGCACAAAACCTATAGTACTCTTACAGCACACCATGGTGACATATATTCCTCGCTCAGCGCTAGTAAGCTTGTTTTTATCCATTTTCTGCAAATACATTGGGGGGCTTCTGTGCTTCTACTGTGGAGAGAGCACTTTTGTCCAGGTTGTAAATCCTGATGGCTGGATATTGTGTTGCTCTAATACTGTTTAATATATTTTACCTCAATACACCTCAATATTTGTAGCAATATAATGGTGCCAACTTTACCACAACGTGGGTATTCCATTTTGCAGCAATAGGTATTGCCTCCCAATTTAGGTTTGCAATATTTATCGGACATTCAGTCAATTTAAGTTTGGGCCAACATTACATTACTAAGAAATTTTGTTTTAAGTTTATTGTATTGCAATATATACCCATGTTGCGCCAATATTGCAATACAATAAAACTTAGTGTATTTCCATAGTATTGCAACATTTGCCCAATATTATACCAACATTTTAAAGTATGTTAACCATATGGCTACATAACATTACAATGTTAGCCCAATGTTGGATAAATGTTGCAAAGTTCATCATTGCCATATTGGCTAAACCTTTGCTTAATATTGCAAACCAAACTTGGTAGGCAATGTTGGCCCGATATTGACATTTAATGTAAAAAGTATGGGCAAAAAGTTGGTAAATGTTCACATGTCTACGTAAGACCAATATTACCAAAGGCAAGTAATGTAGAGCTTATATAGGGCCGAGGTTATGTTCTACTAGGATAGGGTAAACACAAAGAATTGTTTACTTACGTGGGCTAGATCATTCGTAAGCAATTGCAAAGTGCAGCCACCAAACCGGCGTAGATTACCTAATAGATAAGTTATAACAGAAACTTTCCTAATTTAAACAGCAAACACAGGGACATAGCAAAACAATTCTTATTTTTTGTGTTCTTAATAATTGGTATTCCAAGGTAAATAGTTTGATAACGAAATTCACGAAAACAAAGTGCAAAAGTAATAAAATTTACAAGTATTGCCGGAAATTGTAATCCAATTCCATCAATTTTAATCGAAATGAAATAATGTAAGTTTTACTAAAATAGCGGAGCACGTATCAACGAGGATCCATGAGCATTAACAATAACACAAATTGAATTGAAATTTTGATGGAGAAAAACTGATCTAAATGTATTTTTCAAGTGGTAACAAGGTTTTGAAATGAAGTCTAGTAACTTACAAATCTTCTACAGTACTCTGTATAAATAAGTGCTTTAGGGAATACTGTTTAGGTTTAGGTGTTGACTGCGCCCTTTCTTTCTTACTTTGTTCGTTGAAAGGATGATACTGTTCTATTAAAATTTTGTCTTCAGATTTGGTAAGCTTTTGTTTCATTTAATTCAGATGCAATAGACTACCTAAGTCTGACGTCAGAGGGGGCGGAGCGTAGCATAATCTTTCCAAACAAAGGAAAGGTGCATTGAAAATGTCACTAGAAATTTTTGCACTGTTTTTAAAAGTTTTGATTCACACTTTTCAATTGTTACAATTAAATATTTCGGTTTAATTTATCATTCGGACTAGTCAGTAAATATTTAAAAATTTTATTACCATTTCAATTACTTTAAGGTTATGTATTTATTTGTAGTTTGTGTTTCTGAATTGTAATTTTAATATTTATTTAAGGGAGATATTTAAAAAAAATGGTTATGTGTTTTGTACCTAACTGTAAGCACTACAGTGAACAAAAAATATGTAGATTTTTTACGTTCCCTATGAATTCAGCGGAGAAGAAAAAGTGGATAGAACTTATAAGGTGAAAAATAATACCTAAAATGTTTTATGTTAATTAAATACAACATATTTACTGAAGAAAAGATAGAGAACCAACAAAATACTCATTAGTTTGTAGCTACCATTTCGTTAACAATGATAGAAAAAATGGACCAACAATATTTGAATTTAATATCAAAAGAAAGTTTAATATTGAATCCCCAGAAAACTGTAATTAACTTACTCTTTCTTATAACTAATTATAATAATGTTTTTTTTATTTGCAGCAAAAGGACAGCAAATGTGCCAGTCACAGAGAAGAGTTTGATAGCATCATTTCAAGCTGCCTCCATTCAAAGTGATAGCCCTGCAACTATTTTATCAAGCGTAGAAGGTATGCCTTCTTGTTCAAGAAGTGAAAGTAGAACATCGGGGGCATCACTACAGGCAAAAAATTAGTTTTTAAGGCAAGATTTAGACAAAGCTACAGAAGAACTATCAAATTTATATCTGTTCGGTTTAGTTTTGAACATATTAAGAACAACGATGAACATGTACTCATGTACACTGGACTACCAACAACTGCTTTATATTTAATATTATATGAAACAATGGAAAAATTTACTTTGAGTTATTATTATGCCAAATGGGAAGTAAAATTACTTTCAAAGTAGATCAAATGCTAATGATACTAATGAAGCTCCGACTAAACTTGCCTCATAAAGATTTAGCAATTTTATTCAATTGTAGCACATCTACCGTTGCTAACATAATCATGACCTGGTTATACGCTTTACACAAAGCTTTTTAATCAACTAATGGAGAAAATTCCATCTTTGAGGTGCAATCAGGCATGCCTTCCAGGTGCATTTGTCAATTTTAAGAATTGTCGAATTATTTCAATTGCAAAATTAATCAAACATTATTCTCTTTCACGGCCACAAAACGAGAGGTCCTTTTTGTGGATACACACATAGCTTAACTTTCACTCGCGCCCTCGTAAAGTTTGTACGTAAACTTTTGGCACTTACGGTACTTAGGCGGTTGTTTTAATTTTAATTAAAAACAACATTCATCCGCGCTATTCGGTACATGTCAAATAACTACATGTCTTTTGACGCATGTCTGTCTAACAACTACCTCTTACTTGTCGTGAGTCTGCTTAAAAACTAAACATAAAAATTATTCACAATCATCAGGTAAGGGAAGTGAGTCTCCCTCTATCATTTTTTTTACACAAAGAAAGTTACAAAAATTATTGCGCTAACAATTTTTCAAAAATATCAAACAAAACCGATTACTCAGAATTTTCGAACGTGGATACAATCCGTGTGTTATTCTTTAGTCAAAACAAATTTTTATTTAATTGATAAAGGCGGCCGCCACCGAGTTGTTTTTCCAGGGAACAAACAAAGAAACTTTTGAGATAGCAAAACAAAATGCGACGAGCGATGCTTAAACTCAAAGAAATCCAGTGTGAAAACTATTGAAATCGGCGTTTTATCAAAACCCTAATTGCTTGAACGTGACGATAAGCTATTCTCTACATGAACTGAATTAAAAATATCAAATGACCAAAAACAATATTGCGACAAATATGACCATTAAACACGTGCATTACAACGTAAATGAAATACTTTAAAACTATAATATATTCCAACTCAAAAGAGCTTTTACGAACTAAAATCATTTGCGCGTACAAAAAAACAATTTTTCACCAAACAGAGGTAACAAAGTAAGGCATATCCTAGTTCTTTATCAGTCGAGCATAGTAAAATACTAAAACAAATGTGCGTTGGCGACCTTATACTTCCATACTTCATGTAGAAAGAGCTATTTGAAGAATAAAAAAAATACAGTATTTTATATAATATTCCACAGTACTACATGTTTCAGATCACCGTAATATTTCAGTTGCGTGCTGCACTTACAAACTTTCAACACCCATTAATAAAAGAAGTAAAAGAATATTACTCTTAAAAACTTTTATTTTTTGTTATAAACTGTTATTTTAGATTAATTTAGGTAAACAGTGTTTAAAATAAAAGTTGTGTAATAATGTTAGATTTTCACTCCAAGAAGGTTCGCACTCTATAACTACAGTGACAATTTCTTTTAGTGTCCATACACTTAAGTAACATTTTGATCTCTTAAAAATATGGAGATTACCTTGAATTTGGTGGTAATAATTATGATCTGTATTGATAACAATTTCTTCACTCTGATTATAATGTATGATATATTTATTGTGGATTTTTAATGTTTGTGATAATTTATCATTTCGGTATGTATATGGACATTTCACCTCTACAATACTGTCTTCTTCTACTAACCCATCAGGACTTGCACCTAGTAGTCCGGAATGAGTCAATCATATACCAGTTGGTTGCACATCTAAATTCAAAGAACTTTTAAGAAAGTCTATTCCATTTTTTCGCGTGTTCTTCTCCACTGAATAGATTTGATGCCATCCAAATTATATTCACCTAGAAAAAGATCTAAGTAGGTATAGAACATACATTAAAGTTAATGTATGAAATACCTAACAGCGATTTAAACAAGCTTGGTGAAAATCTATTTCGTTTTGAACAT
This sequence comes from Abscondita cerata, assembly GCA_030710515.1. Classification (NCBI taxonomy): domain Eukaryota; kingdom Metazoa; phylum Arthropoda; class Insecta; order Coleoptera; family Lampyridae; genus Abscondita; species Abscondita cerata. The sequence continues at coordinate 41,910 of JALBCR010000588.1, read as the reverse complement.
GCAATGATCTGTTCAAAGTTACTTGCAGTAATTTGTACTTTCGAACCACAAAAAATGCTTTTCATTTTGAATTTGCCCTGTTGTTACATAGGCTATTTTTTAATGTGTTCGATATCAATAACACATTTTTCTTTAAAGTATTCTATTTTATTTGGCGATGCAAGAAACTCGTTACACAAAATGATGTCCTCAATTACTGGAAAAACAATATCACTATCATCTTGACTAGGTTTTTTCAGTAACCAAGTAAACCTCACTGTACTACCTAATTTAGACAGTTTTTGTCGTAATTCATTTAATTCTTCTGAATTATAACTTTCGATTAATAGCAGAGTACGATTATGAAGGGTACATTTCTTTAGCTGTTTGTAGATCAATACTTTTAAGTTTAGGCATATTCCAAATACTCTTTATCAGTTACAGAAATATTTTAATGTCCAAATAATGCCAATGTTACGAGATGGTAACATTTTATTAATTTCCCCCGACTTGTAATCTAAAAAAATAATCTTTGAATTATAGCAATACAAAAAACGTAAGCAATAGTATATTACCTCATTCCTGTAAGTTTTAGTTTTCATGCTAGCTATAATTTCACCCTTAATCGTTATTAGTTCAGCATGGATTTGACATGGTTTGACTCCAGTGCATTTTCTCAAAGATACAAAAATGCAATGAATAATACAACATACCCTCTATGTGCATAAAAAGTTATAAATATGTCTTACCTATTGATGAAAACAATAGTAAAAAATAAAACTAATGTAAATATAACGCAGACGATCCTTACTTATTACACACCAAATAATAAAATTATATTAGTTAATTAAATGCAAGGTTAAACATGATGATCTTTTGATTTATTCAGATGTTGTTGGTTGCTGAAACCCGACATTAATTGCAAACACGAAAATATGCGATAATAAACAAATACAAGTCACTTAGATTTGTGTTTTCTTTGATATCCCAATCGTTGTAGGTATACATTTCTGAAGTGATACGGCATTGACCTCAAAATTTTAGCGGCCGATTCAATAGAAAATTCCATTAGATTACCCATGAATACGACAGGAAAGATTCCCATTTACCATCCATTCTGATATAGTGTTTAACCGATTGAAAAGGATGATGCTTTCCACATACGAAGAAGAAATCAAAAATCAAAAAGTCTGACATTTAAAACGACGAACACAAAAACACCAAACTGCTTACGGTTCAAACGTTAATTTTTAATATCAAGCCTCGGGTTCCCATTCGTATAACAAACGTTTGAATTCTGATACTAAATTGTGAGGAAATAGAATTCCATTAATACCAAAATTTAAAATCAATAAAACAAAGTAAGAATAACTTACAGAAAGCTTCCGAAGGAAACACACGCGGTTCAGACCACTTTCGAGAGAGTAATGTCGATTACAAAACCCATTAGTTTGCCGGAAATTAATACATAATTTGACGATCAAGAAAAAGTACATTGAAACGCCACCTATGCGTGAATAAACGTAAATCAAATAGGAATTCCGATTTTACCACCACAAAACTTATGTTACAAATATACAAGTTTATTCTTATTATTTTTAAGCGCTGGATGCCAAACTGTATTAATACGGATACTAAAACTAAAACATGATCTACCATGGAAGATCAGGCAGCCATAAAGAACCAAGCACATAAGCAATCAAGTGTTACCATTTTTTTTATATGTGTTACTACCAGCACCAAAAATAGTGCGGCAGATCGAGAAGAAACATTGGTTAGACACTTTAAACATGTTCTACGACCACGCCACTGGAAATGTTGCCCAAAGCAGCAAACGAAACGTTTGGAAGAAGAGGAAAAAGTTCCAACAGACCACGGCTCACTATCCTGGAAAATAATATTATAAGTAAGGACACCGGCCGCAACAGTCCACATTTTTTAATTTGATTGATGTTTAATCTACATATTCATTCATTAAACAATCGCGATAAGTATTACAAATATGGAAACGCCTAATACCTACTAAAAAAGAACCAATTTAAAGTTTGAATTGCATTAGCGCCAAATAAATAAAAAAAAAATAGTTAAAATATTGGTATTTGCAATAAAGCGTTTTCGACACCAAAAATATTTCATAAATAAATTCTTTAATAGCTGCATTCACAATTTTCAATAAATCATCTTATGAAGAAATGTATTAATTAAATTCGTCGACACACTGCACTGTGTAAATTAATAATAAAGAAAATCCGGTTATTAATTGAAATATTGGAAAGAAAACATTTTCGAATGCGTCTCTATATAAGTAGACAAAAATTATTTGAGTGGATCTAAATTACCTCTATTAAGAGAAATCTCATTCTCTCGAGTGGGTTATTGATGAGTTGAAAAGAAATTTTTATTTATTAAATGGTTTTGCCAATTTCTGTTTGCTCCATATTCGACTCCTTTGTTATTTGATAATTTTAAATGGAACAAAAATATTCATAATAGATTGGAGATATTATTTTTTTTTGTTATATTTGTAGACTAGAGTAGGCCGTATTTTGAACTAATTTTATTTCAAGAAATGTAAGGGTAAATAATGTTTAATAGTTTTCATGCTTTCGGTGCTTTTCTACAGTACTATAAACTTTTTTTAAAAGTTCGATTCAAAACAAGTGACGCGTAAAACAGAACTTCATATCAGAATCGAAACGTTTTAATAGAAAAAAAGTTGAAATATAAGTAAAGTCAGTTTACGGTAAGAATAGGATGACGTCAAGTTTAGTAATTTATTACCGCCAATATAACATTGAAAATTTTCTGTTACCATAATGTAAATTAAACTTACTTTACTTTACTTATATTTAGTTGGCAAAACTTCACGATGGTGCAATATGGTGCAGGTAGTAAAAAAGTTATATGCAAACATGGCAACCTTGTGACAAACTGCTGCGTGACGTCATCATATCGCTATCGTGAACGAACTAGACTACAAAAATTGATTTATAACGATTTTTTTGTTGTATTGCGATAATCAATTTCAGGAAGTAAAACTGAGTAGTTCAAAAAGTTTTATTAAAAATAAAAGAATGGTTAACATAGACGAAATATTATTAATGCCAACATTTATTATATTATTACTAGACTAAAACCAGCATGCTTTAAGTCACAAGACTGAATTAGCTCCTAAAGATCAGACAATCATGAACAATAATTGGCCTCAGCACTTACATTAACATTCATCAGTTGATTAATCAATATGAATGCACAGTACATAGAATTCGTAAAATGAATTAAGAGATTTTGTTTACTTTATTGTTTTCAATTAAAACAGACATATTCCCTACAAATAAAAATTGTTTACTGAGTATTTATAATAGACAAACCACAAATTTAGAAGAATTAAGTTTGTAATACAAAATTTTATATTTCTTTATAAATCACTGTTTTTTAGATTTTTTTGATTTGACATATCTACACCCCGACGACATGACTACAATTTTTTTTAAATATTTTTTAATTTTTTTAAAACAAATCTAAAGCCAAAGCTATTGCATCTAGTTTTCGTTTTAGGTTATAACAGCCAAAAATACCAAAGTTGAAGTTAGTAGTTATTAGAAGCAAATTAAAATAAAATAACGTATCTATAATGGGTAGGTACTAATGCATTTCCTAAAGGAAACTTTTTTTATAAAATGTACGAATCCAAATTTTAAAAATCAGATCAATCGGAAAATGTTTTAATTTTCCTAGGAAATAATGTGCAAATTTGAAAAGAAATATAAAAAGGATAAATTAAAAATATTAGTTTTTATTTTGAAAATTTGAATTAAATTTGAACTATAATTTATAAACCGTGTGTCCCAACGAAAAATTGACATAGGCATTTACTATGTTAAATTAAAAATTAACGTATATCTTTTTTCTGACACAATTCGAACACAATATAACAATATATTATGTTAAATAATAAAATAAAATTAATTAATAATAATGAATATTCAAAGCGTATTTCACTAAAAATTAGTAAAATAAGATACTTTTTATAAAATTTTATTTATTAACCGAATGGATTTTTACTTATTAAGCCGCCTTCGTGGACAAATTGGTTAATTTGGTGCCTAGTAATCTTTTTGCGTTTTCTAACTAGGGTTCGATTCCGATTGCAGTATTTTTTTTTAATAACTTTATTATCGTTATAATACAATTTGTAAAATGAATTTAACATTTTTAACATTTAACATTAAATTATTTTTATAAACATTGTATTAATAACAAAGTAAAACCTGTATTTCAAAATTTTTTGAACTAACTGATTTATTTTTGTAAATCATTATAAAAATTTTACTGTTTTTGTTTTATTAAAATAACCTTTAAACACTTAACACATAAATTTGTTATCACTTCTATTTAATAAAATATGTAGCTATATTGTGGTCAAATTGTGCCAGGAAAAAGATTAATTTTAAATTTAATATAGCAAAATGTCAACTTTTCCGGTATACCGTGTGTACCGCAAAAAATTTTGACGTAGTCGTTTACTATGTTAATTCAAAATTGTTACATATACAAATAATAAGTAAAATAAGTTATTGTTTATAAATATTCATTTATTAACCGTTATGGTGCACTTGGTGAAAATACCTTAGTGGACAATTTGGCTAAACCGTTATCGGTTTGCGCACAAAACTATGGGTTCGATGAAACTAAAAAACTATTAATTTTTAAATTGGAAATTCAAGAATTAAACGCATTTCATAAAAAAATATTACAATAACATCGATAATAAAGTTTTAATTGTTCTAAATACATTAAAACATATAAACAAATGATTTATTTCATTCAATTTACAAAAGAAAACAAAAAATGCAATTTCAAAATACATAAAAATTAATTCACAAAACTCAAAATGAACGTAAATATAAGTATATAAACCATGCTACAAAACCAAATTCACTCTTCCTCACATTATTTCTACTCTTCTACTACTACTTCATATATAACTCTCCTTGCTTTCTCTCCCATCTCCCTTTTCTTCAAGATTTCCTTCATCCAATCTAACCCTTGTCCATTCTCACCTAGCAATATCGTTCTTTCCCTCTCATACGTTCTTAATTTGCAGTAATTTTCTTTCAGGTGTTTGAAATTTTCCAACTCGTCCCCACGCAGTCGACACATTCTGTCCTCATCACTTTTCCAATACTTGTTCTCTGCCTCCACATTTCCACAACTAAATCTTGCAATCAACCTCTTTTCTGTTATCCCTTTTGCACATCCTAGGTATTTTGGCACTCTTTCCGTTATTATGTATTTATATTTCTCATTATTTCTTCTCTCCTTCGCTCTCCTTTCCTGTATCTGTACATCATCGTCTCTTCTTATAACATCCACTTCTACGCAGACTCTTATTTCTCTTATTCTTTTTATTTCTTCTATAGAGTATCCAACCCTTTCTTTCTTCTTCATCGTAGCTGTTTTTTAATCTTCTACTTCCTGCCAGCATTCCTTTAATATTTCACAATCCCTCTCCCTCATCTTTTCTTTATACTACCTGTGTCCAAAAACTAATCGGAATTGTTTTATAAATCAAAAAATCTTTATTGATTCTTCTAATTCAATTTCGTCCACCGCTCTTTCCAGCCGTCAAAGCATGCCAAAAAGTCTTCTTCCGGTATAGTTTTCAGAGCGCGCGCCGATTCACGTTGAATGTCTTCAATCGACTTTAAACGGTATCCTCGTAGTGGTCTTTTAAGTTTTGAAAATAGCCAGAACTCACACGGAGCCAAATCAGGTGAATAAGGTGGTTGCGAAACGATATTAGTTGCATTTTTGGCAAAAAAGTCACGAAAAATCAGTGCAGTGCATTATCGTGGTGTAAAAACCAAGAGTTATATTTCCATAAATCAGGCCTCTTTTTACGAATAGCTCCACGTAAATGACGCATAACATTCAAATAGTATTCCTTGTTAACAGTTTGACCAGTGAGAAGGAATTCGTAATACACGACACCACGATAATCGAAGAAAACTGTCAACATCACCTTGATTTTTGAGCAACTTTGACGCGGTCTTTTCGGTCTTGCCTCACCTTTGGCGCAATATTCACTATGTTGTTGATTTTGGTAGAGCTCGGTCCCCGTAAGTCTTCTGCAACATTTTCAACGTTTCTGCAGCATTTATTCCATTTAGGAAACAAAATTTGATCGCACTTCTTTGTTGAATAATTTCAGACATTGTGAAAATCACCAAATTCACTTTTTGTGTCACACAAAAACAAGCGTCACTCAAACACTAACGAGAAGTTTGACATATAACGTGGCATGGAAGTCAGTAACAGTTGTACCAACTTAAAAAAAATATTGAGCAAAAATATTTACCCGCGTCAAAATTTTTCAATTTTTATTACCTTTCGTGCTCTAGTGAGCACTTCCTCAGGCTTATATCACAAATTTTATGTAAGGAACAAAAATACTGCGACATTGTTCTGAGGAAGTTCTCACCACAGAGCACGAAACGTTAGCAAAATTACACACTTGCATTGTGCGGACAACGGTTGGTCAAATGTAACAAAACAAATATTTTTCTTTATTTTCTTACATTCTTGAGCAACAAAGGTCAACGCTGAGGATATGCATGTGGGACCACTAAGGTTTCGGTCGATAAAAAGTAACATTTGTAAAAAACTAATTGCGTGTTCTTCTTTCATAAAACAATTCCAGCTTGGTACATGTGACTTGTTTATTAAAAAGCTGATGATTCACAACTAATTAGCACAGATGGAGAGTATGCCATATATACGATGACAACATCACGAATTATCAACTTTTCACATTGATCGTTGGTTGGTTTCTTATACGGTATAGGAATCATACCGTACCGACCTAGAATTCCTATGGAAGCATTGACTATATATAGGCGGCTTTATAATGCATTATCGAATGCAAATTGGACAAACGCATCTGGAGCGAGGATCTGCTGTTTACCTACAATTATCAGTGTATCATCATTTTCAGCGTAGGAGGCTGAAAAACCTATGAATGAAAAATGTCTATGAAGATGCAAGCCTAAATTGAGAAAAATTGGATACAGGAACTAAGTAGTGTGGCACGCTGTTATCAACAAGTCACACAAGAATTATCTTTTTCTCATAGCAACTGCAGAATTCGTCCTTGACTCAGTTATAGTATTTACAAAAGTTTAAACAAGTGCTGGTACTTGTTCTTGTATTTGGATATCAAAACCTTCATTAAAGTAGGTGTGTAGATCATAAACCACTGTCCGCTTTTCTGTTCTTGTCAGGACCATTTTTCAACATTGCATGAATAAACTGATCCAGTTTTTTGGTATGCAGCAAGAATAGGTAATTCACGAAAGTCATTTGCTTTTCGAAATAATCCGCTATGTATGTATTTTCTGGAATAGTCATCGGTATCTGGCAGAAAACTTTTCATTAAATCGATAAGGTGTCGTAGGGAATAGTGATACTCGTTATTGTTTTCCATAGTAGCACACGCCATTGAAAAGCTTCTTTCTTCAGAATACTTTTCCAAATCGACTGTAACAGTCGTGGTGACACACTTGTTAATAGACACTGCACCAATTTATTTAATTTGTGTTCCTGTTGATGAACCGTTTACCGAATTGCAAAAACGTGAGCAAGCTCTTCACATAAGTGAACCCTTTGTCGAGGCTTAGTCTTATTTGACCTCAACACACGCTCGCTTTGCTTATTTTTGGTTTGTGTTTTATTTTCCTGGATGGGACAATTTTAGAAGATAGGTAGGAAACTACAGAAAAAATGTAAGTCATGTATATTAAGATTAAAAACAATAACTAAAATGAATAGCGTGAATTATAAAATAAACATAAGTACTAGTATCGTTAAAAATGATAAAGTAATTAGAGAAAAGAAATTTGCGACAAAAATTTAAAAGGAGAAATGTGGAAGGATTAAAAAAATCATAAAACCTGAAAACAAACGGTAATTAATTAATTAAAGAAAAATTTAATAAAGAAATGTAGAAAGAAACAAAAACAACAACACAATTAGAGATAAAACAAAGGAAAATCAATAAAAATTGACTAGTTTATTGAAAGCACTAATTATAAAAATGAATTAAAATATCAAATAAAAAGTAGCATGAAACAAATTTAAAGAAAAGTGCCTTTTCAGCATGTACAGGGTTATTCACTATAAATTACCGGTTGGAATTTAGTTTGGCCCACACGATAAGACCTATAAATTTAGAAAACCCGTGACCTGAGAAGCACGAATACACAAGAATTTTGAAAAAAAAGTTGCGGAACACTGTCATTTGTTTCTTGCAATTATTATTATTATTATTATTATTATATATAGAAGAGTTGCTGATGCAAACCTATTTAGCAACTTAGTATTCGATAAGATTGTGTTTTTACTATTACTTATTTGTGTGTTTTATCATACTCTTTTTTAAAAGCATAAACTGTAGTTGAGTTAACGGTGGTGTTATTTAATTTTCAAATGTGCGATTCATTAAAAAGTTTTGTCGGAAAGATGTGTTAAATTTTTCTTTTTTGAGTTTGAAATTGTGCCCTCGTAGTCGGGAGTCGGATTCTAATTCCATGAATACTGAGGTATCTCATGGCCATTGATTGTGCGTTATTCTAAACACTTGAATTAAATCTGCTCTGTTATAGCGATTGCCCAATTCACAAAATTGCAAAACTTTGAATCGTTCACAATAAGGCTTATATTTACAATCAACAGGCCACCTTGTCTCTGCATGTTGTACTCAATAAAAAAAAAAAAAAAAATAAAAAAAATAAAAAAAAAAAAAAAAAAAAAAAAAAAATAAATAAAAAAAAAAAAAAATTAAAAAAAAAAAAAAAAATATTTAATTTTTTTTTTAAAAAAAATTAAATAAAAATAAAAAAAAAAAAACTTTTTTTTAATATTTTCAAAAAAATTTTTTAAAATTTTATTTTTTTAAAAAAAAAAACAAAATTTTTTTTAAAATTTAAACAAAAATTTTTTACATTTTAAAAACCAATATTTTTGTTTAGGGTTGTTGTAGCCCATATACAGGGTGTCACAAGCAAGCGTGGGTCTTCAATAACTCATTTGCGGTTGGAGATATCGAAAAATGTTTCAAATAAAAGTTCCACCAATTCAACTTCTCTATACCATAAAATTATTTTCGAATATACAGGGTGTCCCGTTTTTCCTGTACGCAACCTAACTTAATTTTTTAAATGGAATGCCCCATTTATTATTGCTTTATTAGATTTCTCGCTTAATTTAAAGGCCACTTCGTTAACCATACATTATGGCTGAAATGCACCGTTCCTCAGAAAATTAGCGCTAAAGGAAGAAAAATGCCGTTTCGGTACCCTGCGCCATTTTTCATATCTCCGAAACAAAAGAACTTAGAGGAATGCGGTTTTCACAGATCGCTTCTAAGAGAAATGACCTACCATTTGCACTATTTACACAAACATGTTTCTGTTAAATTCATTCAAAGCTACCGCTTCAAAAATAAATTGTTTCAAACCGGCAAAACTTGTTTTTTTCAAATAGAACACTATTATTTTTTCAGCCCATCATATGCAGAATTTTATTTCCTTTCGTCTGATATAAGGTTGTTGCTATCAGTTCCTAACAGTTTTTGAGAAAATTGCAGTTATATTCTAAATTTTAATTAAATCGGATCATCGCGTGCGCCCTGGTCGGTGATTAGCTGCTTTTCCGCTTTTGTTTTCTACCTTAGGAATGAAAACTATTTCAATTGAAAAACCAGAGTGTTGTATTTTAGTTCAGACGTTTTAAATCACAAAAATAATTTTCAAGATGTCCACACAGAGCAGTGACTTTGCCTCAGGCCAGTTCTTGATGTTTAACTTTTACAAAAGCTGCTCGAAATGTCTGCCATTTTCTTGAATACACATCCTCATTCGACGTTTGAAGTTATTGTCAACGTTGACCAGAATGTCCGGGGTAATTTCTCTGAAAGCGTTAGTTATCCTCTCCCGCATATCTTCGGCAGTGGTAGGTGAAGAGGTGTACACTTTGTTTTTAACGAATCCCCACAAAAAGAAGTCACATTTTGTGAGATCAGGCGACCTAGCGGGCCAGTTAATTGCCCCTCCTCTTCCTATCCAGCGGTTTGGGAAATTCGCATTTAAGTAGTTCCGAATTTCTTGGGTGCAATGAGATGGGGCACCGTCTTGTTGTAGCCACATACGTCGAAGAAATTCTAAAGGAACATCCTCCAACATTTCTTGAAAACCATTTTGCAGGAACTGCAAATAGGCCCTTCCTGTTAAGTGTCCATCAAAAAGTACGGTCCGAAAACACGATCACCAAAAACACCTCCCCACACATTCAGTGACCATCGGTATTGAGAAAACGTCCGGAAGTTAGGAGGATTTGCCGTATCGTAATAATGGAAGTTATGCCTGTTTACAAAACCATTTTTGTGAAAGGTAGACTCGTCAGTAAACAGGACATATTTGAAGAAGTCTTCGTCTTCGGCTATTCTTTCGATGGCCCACTGACAAAATTCCGTTCTTGCTGCAAAATCCCTTGGAAGTAGTTCCTGATGTAGCTGAACGTGGTACGGATGGTACTTATGCTGTTTCAGGACTCTTTGTACAGACATTCTACCAATTTCGGTTTCTCGGGCGATGTCTCTTTGACTGACATTCGGATTTTCCACCACAGACGCCAAAACACGGAACTCATTTTCATCTGTACAGACCGTCTTGGCGTAGTTTCTTTTCCAGACTCCACTGATCCTCTAGTAAGAAACCGCTCCAGAACCCTGCTGAACGATTCCACTCTAGGATGTCGTCTATTTGGATAACGCTGGGCATACACCCTCGATGCCAAGAGGGGATTTCTCTCACATTCCCCAAGAATAAGAACCATATCTATCATTTCTTCTTTATTCAACGCCATAGCGGAACAGTTCGGAAAATGAACACAAAGTTACAATGAAACAAACACAACGATACAATGAAACTTTACTGAACACCTTATGAAGTTCACAAATATGACATTGTAGAAAACAAAAGCTAATCACCGACCAAGGCGTACATGATGATCCGATTCAATTAAAATTTAGAATATAACTGCAATTTTCTCAAAAACTGTTAGGAACTGATAGCAACAACCTTATATCAGACGAAAGGAAATAAAATTCTGCATATGATGGGCTGAAAAAAATAATAGTGTTCTATTTGAAAAAACAAGTTTTGCCGGTTTGAAACAATTTATTTTTGAAGCGGTAGCTTTGAATGAATTTAACAGAAACATGTTTGTGTAAATAGTGCAAATGGTAGGTCATTTCTCTTAGAAGCGATCTGTGAAAACCGCATTCCTCTAAGTTCTTTTGTTTCGGAGATATGAAAAATGGCGCAGGGTACCGAAACGGCATTTTTCTTCCTTTAGCGCTAATTTTCTGAGGAACGGTGCATTTCAGCCATAATGTATGGTTAACGAAGTGGCCTTTAAATTAAGCGAGAAATCTAATAAAGCAATAATAAATGGGGCATTCCATTTAAAAAATTAAGTTAGGTTGCGTACAGGAAAAACGGGACACCCTGTATATTCGAAAATAATTTTATGGTATAGAGAAGTTGAATTGGTGAAACTTTTATTTGAAACATTTTTCGATATCTCCAACCGCAAATGAGTTATTGAAGACCCACGCTTGCTTGTGACACCCTGTATAACACAGAACATTTTTCACCATTTAGGCACAGAGACCATTGGTTACTCCACTCAGTTACAAGAATTAGGTCGATTTGCAATTGATTATTGAATTTTGAAGCGGTAAAGATTTGTATGTCATCTGCATAAGCTGAAAAATTGCATTTTAACATAGTTAGTAGGTCAGCTGTGTAAAGAACAAATAATAATGGACCAAGTACCGAACCTTGAGGCACGCCATTTGTAACTCGTTTCTTTTCCGATAGTACAGAATCTACTCTAACTGCAAACATTCTTGATGACAAAAACGCTTTAATCCAGTTTAAGACAAGTCCTCAAATGCCAAATATTTCAAGTTTATATAGCAATAAAGAATGCGACACCCTATCAAATGCTTTACTGAAATCTAGATAAACGATATCGACGGTATTTCCTGTATCTAGCAACTTGGTCCATTTGTTACCCGAAGTAAGTAAATTTGTAACTGCAGATCGGCCAGGTATAAACCCATGTTGGTTTACTGGTATGACTTTTTTATAATGTAAATTATTGTCTAACTAAAACTTTTTTCAAAAAGTTTACACGTAGTGGATGTTAGACTAATAGGCCGGTAGTTATCTGCTATACGCTTATCTCCCTTTTTATATATTGATGTAACAATGGCTTCAAGCCATTGTGTTGGCCACTTGCCACTTATTAACGACGTTTGAAAAATTCTGCATAGAGGAGCAAGCAAACTTTGTGAGCATAACCTAATGGTTTTTGCATTGAGGTCATTAGGCCCAGGCGCAGAGTTGACAGGCAGTTTATTAATTTCGTTAAAGACAATTTTTTCAGTAATAAAGATATTTGAAAAGGTGTCGGAATATGTAACATAAGGGTCAACTATTGTAGGTCTGTTGTTGTTTACATGTGAAGTAAACATTGAAGCAAACGTTACACAGAAAGCTCCGTTAAAGTTATTTACTACTGGAACACTGACTCGAGAAGAAAGATGTTTACGCAAATGACCATAAAAGCTTTAGGTTAGTTTAGTAAAGTGTTTTCAAACTTCGTTTTCTTTTCAAAAATTTAGTTTTTCAAAATATTAGAAAAATTACGATGTACAACATAATCACTTTGCTTTGAACACCAGAGCGCTTAAAGTTTCACCATAGCTGCCTTTTGTGGCGAATCATTCTGAGTAAAGAGTCATCGATTCAGGATTTGCACATGTCTCGCTTTCTCTATATAATGTAACTGTGTTTAGTAAGATAACTATTAATAATCGACAAAAAGTATTGCCATTCCGATTCAACACTATCTAGTTGGTAAAATAAAGACCAATCATGTTTAGTTAAGTCATCATTTAGAGAAGCATATGATATTTGTTTATAGGTCTTAATTTCAATTTTTGGTGTTTGATACAAAAGTACTTGCACATCAAATGTTATTTTGCAGTGATCAGAAATGCCAATTGGATCACTAACATTTATTTGTGTTATTAAGTCTGGATCTGTTGTAATAAGAGATCCAGGGTTGATGGTTGTTGATTATGTCTAAAACGAGTCGGTTCGAATACTAGTTGAGAAATATTGTTATGGTTGAGCATTGTAATAAAGCCGTTTTCCCGGTCGTTTGTGGATTCATATAAATCATCACTCCATTTGATGTTGGGAAAATTGAAATCGCCTACCACAATTAAATTGGACACAGTAGAAAAGTGTATTGCTAAAGTATCATTTAGTTTGGTGTCATGAACAGCGGAGTTTAAATTGCTACTATCAAGAGGCCGATATACGCAACAAAAAGTAAAAGTAAACGTTTTGTTATAAAATTTAAGCCAGATCGAATCATATGGATCCGTTTGAATATCCAAAACACTTATTTTAAAACTTTTAGTAGAGAGTCTTTAACATTTATGCAAACTCCACTTCCTCTACTTAAAGTTCTATCTTTTCTAAATATGGTGTAGGTATTAATAGATATTTCATTGTCTGCAATGTTTGAGTGGAGCCAAGTTTCACATATAGCAATGAAATCGTAATTATTTTTAGCAATGGTTAAAAAGAGTGAATTAAATTTTGCATTTATTGAAGATATGTTAGTATATAAAATTGATAAACTACATAAATGGTTTGACAGTCTTTAGTTTTTTTTATTGACGATTTGAGGAATATTGTGAACGTACTTTATTGTTGCATTGTCTTCCCCTTGTTGACGTATAATATTAAGTTCTTCTCTTAAAGATTGTAAGTGTTTTATTTGTTGAGGGTTTTGTCATCTCGAATAACTATTTTTGAAAATTGGGCATTGTGTATGAGATTTCCTTTTTTTCGTAGACAAAGACGTGCCATATCGGAAGTTTTGAATGTTACTTTTCTTGGTCTTGGTTTGTTTGAGATCTTAAAGCCAACACGAGTTACTAAATCTGGGCCTACAACTAACGAAACATGACACACTTCAAGAATATCATTTACAATGTCTACAGCTCGTTTCTCTTGGTTTGATTTTACGTTGTAAATCATTACGTTTCGTGCTCTCCATGACATTTCAACCGATTCATTAATTACAGTTTCTTTGTCATTAGGAGTTGAAATAGACTGTTTTATTAGGTATTCTAGATACTCAAAACGCGATTCAAAAGTAGTTTTCAAGTTTTCAACTGAGACTTTAATTTCAGATACCGCTGTCAAAGACACGTTGCAGCCATCACAAAAAACTTTTATGTTAACCGACTTAACGCTAGTAGTTAATTTCTTTTCATCGGGACTCATTTCCAAGCAACGTACACTCATGAAATTTAAAACTTGGACACTACAATTTCTGTAAACAAAAATTTGCACATTGTGAAGCGGGCTTAAGGGTATCATTTACAATTCTAACAGCAGGTAGTCTCAGCAGGGGTTATCTTATAGAAGGACTGTAGAATGAATCATTACACTAAGCACGTTTTAGAAAATAGGCAATTTATTACATAATTATATGTTCCTTACATAATTATATGTAATAAATTCTTGTCAAAAAACTAAAAACTAAATATATACGTTGACAATAAGAATTGCCTTAGTTTTTATTTTCACTTTTATATTAACTACAGAAAAAATGAAACGTCATAAAATATACATTTTGTAAGGACTAAATATTATGAATAGAGAGTTTAATGATTTTTTTTAATAACTTACAATAATTAGTAGGTTAGATTTATTTAAAAATAAGTAATAATCAGTCAACCCAAATAACCATGTTTAGTTTTTGATTTAATTTAAAAGTTATTGCTTGTAGACGTTTTTAAATCAAAATTATTTCTAATTTTATTTTGTAAACATTTCCTAAACAAAATTTTGATTCGATAATTAATCGAGCTATGGTGTTTAATTAGCGATACCTTCAAATATATTCTTTAAAGAAAAAATTAAGTAAGCAACGTAAATTACCTATTTTCTAAAACGTGCTTAGTGTAATGATTCATTCTACAGTCCTTCTATAAGATAACCCCTGCTGAGACTACCTGCTGTTAGAATTGTAAATGATACCCTTAAGCCCGCTTCACAATGTGCAAACTTTTGTTTACAGAAATTGTGGTGTCCAAGTTTTAAATTTCATGAGTGTACGTGCAATGGATATTTGCAAGCATCGCAGTTAACAAATTGGTCATTTACAGACACATTTTCAAAACCATGACAGCACTTTTACGTGGTGGCATATTTATAAAATCAAATGTATTAAATCCACTAAATAATGAGATTTAAAATTAAAGTTTTAATTTGAAATTTTATAGTAATTAAAATGGAAAATAATTCTGCCCTAGAAAATCAGCTGTTAATTTTATCACAGCGGCCAAAAGTTGCAACGATAAACGTAAGCCGATCTAAATAACCGAAATTTCTAACTAAATAGTGATTCTTACCTTGTAAAATAAAAGATTAAATTAAAAAGTTTCAAACTATATATAAAAGAAATTCACACAAACATCGATTCTGTTCAAACTAATTTAAACAAATTAAATTGCACTTTTTCGATAGGAAACACAAAAATATTCAGAGAGCTCGTACACGATGCACACACTTGCACTTGTTATGTATGTCATGACTTCTAATTGCATAACTTACTGATAGATCCGTGTTTCAGTTAACTCGATGAGCCTTTTTCTATTTCATTTTGGCTTGAAATTCAATGGCACAACAACAGAAGAAGTTTCAATATAACCTATATATAATGAACAACTGTGCACGGCGAAACTTAACCCCCAACTGTGCACGGCGGCTTTTTATTGAAAAATCAATGAAAAATATTTTTTATACAATAATTTTTTTCACCAAGTTCCGCAATTTTTTTTCCCCAGGTTATGGGCTTTCTAAATATATAGGTCTCATCGTGTGGGCCAAACTGAACTCGAGCCCTGAATTTTCTTAAAATGCTGTCAATAATTCAGTTACTCACCGTTCACAAGGCAAAACAAAAATATGATGTATTTTTTAAATGTAACACCCTGTATATTAATATATATTTAAAGAGATCTTTTTTTTATTTCAAAATATATTATACATATCTTGTCTTTATCTTGAGCCGTTTTTGAGTTATTAATCGTAGAACAACACAGTTACTTAATACAGAATTGTTAACATTGTCAAGGTAAGTCATATAAATGACAAATGTTGTGTTTGGTAAATTGACATTTTATTAATTAAATCACCAAAATGATTTACAATGAAGCAGAACGTCGTAATAAGTGAAAAAAAGGTGATAACAATTTAAATAAAGGTTGTATAAAAGTTGATATCGTTAACCAAATGTTTATGTGATTATTGTATTAATGGGGGTTACTATTGAAAAAACTCGGAAAAAGTGATTTGAAAATTGACTATCATACATATGTATAATAAATTTACACATATTCCTTTCTGATTTGTAATGAATTGAATTGCAGCTGGGGTAAATGGGAACCATAATAAGTAATCTTTAGATTTTGTATAACCCTAGTACTGATATACAATATGATAATTATTTTAATTTATGATTGTGGGAATTAATTGAAAATAGCCTAACAGCAACTATGGACATTTCAATTACTCCCACATGCAATTTTGCATAATGTCTGTATTAAGGTGCTGTAATAATTGTTTGAAATTGATTTTGAAAACAATAGAGGCTAAAACTATTATATTGAGATATTCAATTAAGTGCTATTATCTGGAGAGAGTACACAAACCCGGCATCTGAGAGATTTATGATCCAATTTAAAAGTAAACGTCTACAAACTAAAGCATTTTATACATTGTAATTACGAATTGTAAGATATTAAATTATATAAAAAAAAGTTTGTTCGAGTTTGAAACCTAAAAGTATTTATCTATGTTATTTATTTGAATTTGGGTCTTTCAGAATTATTAATTATAGTGCGTTAGTGTAATTGCGATTGTGTTTATAATTTATAATTTATGATCACAAATGCAGTCCTTTGATCGATTTAATCCCACAGAATTGCATTCACTGAAAGATAGCTAAGTCGTTGTTAAGAATGCAGAACTACTGTACAGGGTGTGTCTAAAAGATAGCATGTTACACGAATAATGAGAACGAAAAAACCGATTCAGCTGAAAACTTCCTATACCTAAAACTTAATGATTTTCGTGTTATCTGCTTTTTTGCTACTTTACTCTTTGAAAATTTTAGTTTTCTTAACTACTGTTATTCTCGGACCTCTCTTAGAAATAAATTCGAAAAATGTCTAATACTGAAAACATTCATGAAATATTAATTTTTCAGTACATTCAAATTTTCGTTGCTAACGCCTGAAATTATATTTTTCTTAATAAAGGTAAGAGATAGGTACGCCAAACCTTATAATAGGAGACGTAAAATTTTTGCGGAAACCAAAAATAAAATAAAAATTGGAGTGTTATATTTAAAATAACAACGTTGGTATCCGATATAACCGAAAATGACACCGCCATAAAAATATTTTCAGTAAGTAGACCGTGTCCATTTGTATGGAGTTACAAGTTTTCAGCTGAATCGGTTTTTTTGTTCTCATTATATGTCTAACATGTTATCGTCGAGACACACCCTGTATATATTACCAAACAATGGGCACATCCCATTTCTATCCAAACTTTGTATACGAATTCTAGCGTTAATAATATCATAGTACCTATGCGAGTTTTTTTTTAAGAAAAATGTGTTTTGGTTGAAAGTGTTTGTGAGAGAAGCGAATGAGCTATTTTTGTTCATCTTTAAAGAAATTGAAAACATTGAAACAATTAAGTCATTTATAAAACTTAAAATCACATCCGATTTATAAGTTTATAACTTTAATTAACAGAATTACATTGACACGAAGAATTTATTTAATTCCACAAATTATTACGTTTCTCGAGAAATTTTTAACAAATTAAAAATTATGCCATTACATAAAAAGCATAACAAAATATCTATACAAAATTACTGATCTATTCGTGTTTACTGTTTCAAAGATTTATAAGGACATTACCTAATCTATATGTAAACATAAATAGAACAAAGAAAAACAAATATTTGTAGGAATATTTCTGAATTTAAGACTCGAAACAACTTTTGCTTGGAAACGGAGATTGGGAGTGACCAGTGAGTTCGACCAGTTGACAATAAACCCATAACGCAAAAAAACTGTTCCAAGTTTACATAACTCAAAAATTAGTCTCTGTCGGTCCAGTTTTACTATCTAAACTGTTTCAAAATATTGAACAATATGTCTAAATGTTCATAGTTTTATTTCCGATTGGTCATGGTTTGTTTTAGAGTTTTGGTGTTGAGAATGTGCGTACCCAATTAAAAACCAAATTCTCCTCAAGATTATTGTCACCTTTTAGACATAGGTTTAAATCCACAAGTGAAAACACTCTTCAACCGAACAAGAAACCCACAGTGCAGTCAAGATCAATGATGAGACAGTAGTCGTCGATTGATTGCTTTTTTTTCAAAGGATTGCTATTGCCTAGAAAAATGATAAACATTTAACATCACATTTGGAGTACGAATTAGCTCCCTATCCATTGGCTTTATTCAATGGTGGCTTAATGAGGAAACCGAACTAATGTAAATTTGAAAACTAGTGAGACGGTTATTGATGGATGCTTTCTTTTGCACTGTACCAAGTGGCAATTGGGCTCTTCTTACTCAGATCAGTACATAAATTATGTAAAATGTAATTACGGACCACATTCTACAGTCGTGTTTGATGGATACCATGACGTAAGAAACAGTACTAAAACATCTGAACAAAGAAGGAGGGCGGCGAAATCATCTGTTGATATAAACATAAATCTCTCGATAAAGGTCACTGTTTACCAAGAGCATTTTCTATCAAATAAAACAACAAGACCCCGCTGATTAAACTTTTGACAGAAAAAATGCATGCGTCAAATATAGAAACACGAACAGCTGCAAGTGATGCTGACTGCACAATCATTCGCACTGCAATTGAGAAAGCTG
This sequence comes from Abscondita cerata, assembly GCA_030710515.1. NCBI lineage: Eukaryota > Metazoa > Arthropoda > Insecta > Coleoptera > Lampyridae > Abscondita > Abscondita cerata. The sequence goes on along the minus strand of JALBCR010000588.1, from coordinate 22,803 downwards.
TAGACAATCTTGTGGTCACTGTTATCGAAGAAGATGTTGATCTTGTTGTCCTTCTAATGGCTCTTACTTCTCCAGAAAAAGAAATATTTTTTGTCAAACGGGAAGAGGAAAAGTGGACACCAATATATTTTCCTCCCAAGAACTACAGAAACATTCATTTTGTTATTCTATTCTCTTTCTAGATAGTTTCAGCGGGTCTGATACAACCTCAGCTATTTACAGGAAGAGCAAAACATCAATTATCAAGCTTTTTGATCAAAAGCCATTACTAAAGGAAATAGCAACTGTATTTTATGACCCAACGTCACCTTCGGATGTTATAGCAGAAGCCGGAGAAAAATTGTTTCTTGAAGTTAACTTAACTTAACGATATCGATTCACAATTTTTCTGAAATCTTGTACCAAGCCCAAACCGGATCTTTCTTCCCTTCCCCTTACCAAAGGTCAGCAAAATATCACGCTTACAGAGTATTCCATCAAGTACAAGAGTGGCTTGAGAACCAACTGCCTCCTGAAATATAGGGTTGGAAGGGAGGAGTCGATGGAAACTTAGAATCAATTAAAATTGGTATAACGATTTTGTTTCTTATTTTTATGACATCTAATACTCTTCATCTTCAAAAGTATTGACCGTACAGCAAAAATGTTTAGACATAATTTATAAAGAATTTAGTGTAGATAATTATTGTAGAAGTCACTAAAGTGATATTATAAGTGATAGTTTTCGAGTCACAAGCAAAAAACCTGAAAACTAAATCTTTTTCCCCTCCCCCGCCACCGGTTTGTGTCCCTCTCTCGGGGGCTTTTATTATATTCATCTGGACACCTTAAGGTACAGTTAGTACCAACTTTCAAAACTATATTAATTATTTGGTCTAATTTAATTAATCTTCTCAGGTTAAAACCAAGATGATTTATATGAAACTCGGATGCAGTATTGTACCATCTGAGACAATCGTATTATAAGACCTAATGACGTTAAATATAATGATTGGTATAAAAACTGGAGTGTCTCGTCTTAAGCTATTGAAGGGGAATGATTTCGTCAAATCTAATTGATTTGTCTACCGAAGAATAGTAATAAATAGATAGAAAATTGCAAAAACCACACCGCCAGGAACTTGAATCAGAAGCTTATTATACCCTAACGAATCAACTGTTCTTTCTTTTGACAACGGTTGAAATTTCTGCTTTGAAGGAAATTTGATACCGATCAATTGAGAACCAGGATCTCAGTATGAACCAAATTGTGACCTAGGTCTGTTGTCTGAAGAAGAGTTACGTACAGCAGCTTCCCTTCCTCATAATCGGCTAACATTGAGTTCAGAGGAGTTTCTTATTCTTATGAGAAACATTTGGGCAGATGTTAAATCAGAAATGGAAGGAAGGAGGAAGACTAAATATTTTTAGGCGATGGAACTCTCTAAAACTGAGCAGATCAAAAATGTTATCAACTTATAGTCGATAGCTAAGAACAAACATATCAGGAAAAGCGGATGTAATTCTTTGGGTAACACTTTGAAGTAATAAACAGCTTATTTTTGACTGGTAAGATGGGGAAAAAATTGTCGATATTTTTCAAATAGGATTTCTCTACGGAGGTCGTGCGGGACTGCTTTCACTGTTTATACACATTTATGGGAACACTTACATACAGTAGTGGGCGGCGAAATAAAACTTCTGTAAATATGCTCGACCTTTTTTTGTCACTTACATTAATATTTCGTGTTTATTGTTTATACGTATGTAAATTAAGTAATAAAACTGATTTTCTTACTTTTTTTATTCAAATAAGATTACAATTCAATATTGTCTTCCTAAAAGTAACTTTCTTGAGAATCTACATAACGGTCAAAACGGTTCTTACAATCTTTATATACTGCTGGAAACCGGATACTGGAATAGCATTCAGCCAGTCGGTTACATCCGCTTAAATGTTTTCGAGCGTCGGAAAATGAGTTTTATTGAGGAAAAAGAAAAAGTTACAAGAACTCAAGTCATATAAATAGAATACTGAGGAATCACAAAAATTCTGTGCGATAAGGCGCATTATTGTCATGTTCATGATGTTTTTGAATCTTGATCTTGGAGAATCTTATCTTAAGGACCAATAGTAGTTGACTATCATGTGGGCATCCCAACGTCCTTGATATCTTTTTTCAATTTTCTTTATACCCTGTTGGAAACGGTCATTGGTTTTTCACTCACGTTTCCTTAATTTTCCGGAAAAAGAAATGCAAATGACACTCGTGTTGCAGCCCAACTCTTTGAACTTAAACTTTTCCACCATATTTTTATAATTAGGATTTCTACGTTTGTCTGTCGATTTAATTCATTGTAGAATCGAAAACTAAATCTAGTTTACTAATCAGGGGCCTAATGAACGCACCTTCTTTAACTGTTTCCGATGATAAAGCTGGAAATTGGTTACATATAACAAATTGTTTCATTAACCCCAGTTTAATATGTAGTCTAAATACCAGATATTTTGTTTGCTTTGCAATTTGGGTTGTAACCTTAATTACTATGGCTCAACATTAGCGCAAGTAATGAGTGATGCAAGTCTGGGTTGATTGATGCAAATAGAGACCAAAGGTCAAACATTTCTAGTTAATAAATTGCAGTACGTCCTTATTAGGTAGTCTAAGAGATCCACCGTACATAAACCACATTTTTGCAGTTGAGATAACCACAAGTAGTGGTTAGCCCGATTGCAAATTGTGGTTAAGTCAATCACATTTTTTGATTTTATTAATTTTTATGTCAGCGCGCTGCGGAGTTCTCTCGGACTACATGCCATTTGTAGACGCATGTTTCGTAAACCGCAAACGCCCATGTATGCCGCCTAGTAGTATTTATATAAAGAACCACAATTCTCTAACACTGAAGAAAGTGAGAGTTACTCAATGTAAGTGCATCTGTAATTGTTTCAACTTTTGCAAATTTCTCAAAACTGTTTGGATCCATAGCACCATAGAGCTATTCTAAACCATAACGCACTTCTTCTGTAACCCATTGAAAGATTTGCCTAGTGTTTCGCAGTACGTAAGTCATGAGGAAAAGTATAAATAATTTGAATGGGGTAATGATGGCTGCTTTCAAAATGTTCTCATTTGCAAAGGAGATTTGATTACACTTAGTACGGTGCACCTTTTCATAATAAATGTGAATTTATAAGTAAAATGTCAGAAAAACAGTCGTACAGATTTTTATAAAACTTTGCATATGAGTTTTATATATAATAGTGCAGATCTGATTAGATAGAGCCATTAACCTAGATAAATTTTCGAAATCTTAGAATATTTACCTTCCATTCGTTCTTTGACGTTTATAAATAACGGAGCGATGTGATGTTTTGCGGTAAACGCCTGTTTTAACTTTTTTAAATAATTTAGAGTTAGTACGTTTTTATGTAACTTAGCATTTATATGTTATATATAATACTACAGAGTTGATTAGATTTAAGGTATAATTCGTAGATCTAAAAGACATTAGTGGATTTAGTCTGTTTTGGATTCTGTAGTAATTGTCCTGACACCTGGTTTATATTGTTATTTTGATTTGTCAAACTATTTATTACTTCACATTTTTGTAATATTTTTATTAAACTTGCCATATGGGTGTTATTCATAATACTTCTGATCTCTTAGACTTTCCTATTTTTTGGAATATTTACAAAAATTTACTTTTTTATCCAAAAGTTATGAAGAATAAGTTGTTGGAAATTTTATTATCAACAACATTTGTTTTAACGTTTATTTCCTAAAACGCAATTTTCACGTTAACTAGTATGGGGCCGATGCAGAATTCTGAGCAAAACTCTTGTTTTGAAAACAAACTAAACTTTCTAAAACAAAATTATTCAAAGATCTCGTTTTATGCCTAAAAAGGAAAAAAATCAAAGTCAAATATAAAGGTAAACGTGCAGCTGAAAAAAATTCACAAAAATTACGTAACAACATGCAAATAAGTAATTTCATTTAAAGTCATAATTGCGTCAAAATAAATTTTGCAAACAAATTTCATTTGTAACACCTTGACGCACAAATAAATGCCATAAAGTACGCACTGCAAGGTGTCAATTAAGTCCTAGTGTTTGCAAAAGTACTTTAAAGCTTTGCTAGTCGAAAATTTCTTTAAAAACATCCGTTATTGTTTAAGTTTTAAAATAAAACCTTTTAATTAAAAATGTTCTTCTCAACTAAAGTAAAAATAATTAACAAAATGAGATCGTTTTCTTTAATATCAAATACATGCAAATGTATACGTCATTAGTGGTGTAATAAAGGGAATTAATTTAAAAACTCAATTGAATTTTTAATTTGTACGGCGTCAGCATTGAATTTATTTCGCATTTAGTTTGTGGTACTTTTAATTCAAATCGCAAATTGCGAAGATAAATTATTTGCTTAAAGTTTTTTAGCTTGGCAAAAACAAAGAACAAAAAACATATCGAATGTGCTTGAAATTCATTAAACCTTTATTTGTGGCTAGTATTGATCTGGTTTTTAAAGTGTTTAAAGTTGAATAAAACGAAAAAAATTATAGTAATTTATTATTGAGAAAAATAGTTTTAATAAAAGCTATAGAAAATGAAATTTTCAAGAACTTTCACTTTATAACTTTTTTTGTATAATTAATATTCTTAGAGTTATTGTGAAATTAGTATCAGGTGATTGTCGTATTTCAGTAATTACTTCCGACCTAAAAAATAATTTAAACAACAGTGTGTGCAAAATGAATGAACAAACCTATGGTGAATCCTGATTATGCTCAAAATAAAATAAATTTACGGTATTAATTTACAGGGTGTCCCACGGTGATGTAACATTAGACATATTTCACAGACTACTTCGATTTGAATTTTGAAAATTTGGCTTGGTTGTACCGGAAGTTAACATAATCTTCGTTATTTTAAATGGAACACCTTGTATATTATTGCAATTTTGGATTTTACGTTAATTTTTAGATAAACTTTTATTAATTTTTCCTATTTTTAAAGATACTTAATTTAAAAAAAAAAAATTGAAAAACACTTTCTAATTTAAAGAGATGTGTATGTTACAATAATAAAGTTAAAGAGATAATATTTATAGGGAACACAACTGAAACTCTAAACTTTCCTCCCATAATTTCATAATTACTTAATTTCATACAGGGTGGTAGAAATGTAGTGCCGAATTTAATCAAGTTCAAACCATCATAACTTATTTATTTTTAATAGAACACCCTGTATATTATTGCACAACTCGATGAATAATTTTGTTCTCTTTCGAATAGTATAATGGTTCCCTATACCTATCTTCTCTGGTTTTCAAGGTACTTAGAAGCCGATTGAAATATAAAGAACCTGTCACGTGACCTGCGCCGTGAACGAAAATGAAACGGACGAGTCTACTGTTCACATTAAGGGCAACAACGAAGTGTATTTCGTAATTTCGTTTGTAGTGTTATTCAAATTATACCCTAGTTTAATAAATACATTTATAGTAAGGTATATTTTTATGATTTGCGTTGAAGAAGTGTTTCAAAATTTGATTTCGTTTAACACTTTCTCGATCCAACCCTACTTTACGTTTAAACAATTTTTTACGGCGCTACTGAATTGAAGGTCAAATGAATCGTTCGCGCAGATTGATTCACGTGACAGGTTCTTTACATTTCAATCGTCCTCTACTGTTACTCGTGCAATCAACGGATTTCGCATAATTTCTTGCAAGGATGGCTGTGAAATTTTAGTGGAACTTTGTTGTCAATTTAACATAATCATACAGTGAAGGCATATTTGAGTCATATTTATTGCTAAATAATGGAACATAATGAATAACAGTAAATACCTTGAAAACCAGAGAAGATAGGTATAGAGAGCCATTATACCATTCGAAAGAGAACAAAATTATTCATTGAGTTGTGCAATAATATACAGGGTGTTCCATTAAAAATAAATAAGTTATGATGGTTTGAACTTGATTAAATTCAGCACTACATTTCATTGCACAACTCAATGAATAATTTTGTTCTCTTTCGAATGGTATAATGGTTCTCTATACCTATCTTCTCTGGTTTTCAAGGTATTTACTGTTATTCATTATGTTCCCCATAAACCCTTAAACTGTTGAAGAGATACAGGGCGTTGAAAGTTTAAAATAAAAATTAAAAATTTGAAATAAATGAAAAATGCCTTTAAAATAGTTGTATTACTTCTTGAACAATTTACGCTTAACATTTTTCAAAATTGAATTAATAGTATGGATTGGAGCAAATTGTTTAGCAAAACGCCGACGGGCAAATTGCACTGCACATAATAATTTAGAACATGTCAGTACTTCAAACTTTTGTTTAGAAGCAAATATCTTTAAGATCGTTCATTTTAGCACCTAAAAGATGTCACTAACCCTTATAGCGCGCCACTGGTTAAATTTTTAAAAAGTTAGTTTATGTCAAAATATGACTTTCTTGAAGAGCATATTGGTCAGCAAATTTAAAAAAAAATTTAAAGGCACTTTTGATTTATTGCAAATATTTAATTTTTATTTTAAATACCCTGTATTTTAGCAACGAAGCCAATTCACCAATTTACGAGATCTCTCTGGGGTAGAGCGTTGTCGGTCAAATATAGCAACACCCTGTATATCTAAAAGTATAAAATGTAGAAGTTTAATTTAATATTATGTTAAAAACTAAATTCTTAAGATATTAAATACTTATTTGGATTCCCGTATTTTTTTGAATTTTAAGAATTTGTGATTTTTTTGGATTTTCGTTGCGGTTATGTACCGGGTAGGCTATTTTCGACACTTTTAAAGGGAAACTCCTTCATCCAATTGATATACGCAAAACTGATATCCATGTCTGAGGCTTATTTTTATATTTCTTCAGAACTTTTTAAGTAGACTCCAATGCCGTTTTCAAAATGAGTATACGGGGTCACGACAAAAAGTAATCGTACCAAACTTACTTTTTAAATAGACCGCCCTGTATATTTTTATTTATTTTGTTTCTCTCATAAATACCCATTTTTAAAATATAACACAGTTTATGCTTTACTTTATTTTTTTATTTTTTAAGCATCTTAAATTTTTACGTGCGATTTTAACAGGCGCATTCTAAATATGTCGTCCTTGAACGGCGTAGGCATAGCTTTGTCATTCAGTTTAATGAGCAACGCAATGAAAATAACCTCATTCATTAACAAAATGTAAGTTAGTCAGTAGGATTTTTATAATAAACTATATAGATGTAAATTTCTAGGTAAACATTAAAATCATTTTTTTAATAAACTGTTATTTGTAATGACTTATTATTTGTGTAAAATATATATTGTAAAATATTTGTCGGCGATTTACAGCAAATTTTTTTGTAATATAATTTTTTAATATAAACTGAAGATATTTTAGAAATCTTGCACATATATTTGTAGGATATATTTAAGAGATACTTAGGTAGAAGAAAACGTTTTGGAACATAATGGACGTTTCGGTATAGTAATATATTTGACCCACGTGGAACGTTTTTTTGTATGTTTCAAATTATGCTTATAGAACGTGCCCATAAAAGTAATTCCTGTGAATTAATTATATTCTGGTCTTCTTCTTGTAATAAATAGGAATTGATAAAGGCCCGCCTTGTCCTGGCCAAAACGTTAACTTAAATGGAGTTTTATTAGCTGTCAATAGTACACTCCACTAGCACTCCGATTAGAAGGCCCCATTTGGAACGTTTAAGAAACGTAAATGTTCTACCTGGGTATATTTGACTAATATTTAAAATATAATATAAATATAAGTTAAGGTCTAGGTAGCGCCCATTGTCGCATTAGAAACTTAAACAACTAGTCTAAGATTCCGCTATACAACGACCTTCACCGAGATGCTTATTTAATGAAACGTATTTTTTATGTTATAAAATATGCCAATAAATATAACCTATATGGGTTGCCTAACAAATTTCAGTCCAGAGTATTTTTAATTAATAATTTAAAAAAAAAATTTTTTTAAACATTGCACCGGTGTGATTATTAAATAAATTTGATACCAATCGAAAGTTTGAAGCCCATAGAATATGCAAACGTTAGGTTGCCTATTTTTTTCCGGTCACAACCACGGGTTGCCAGGTGTAAACAGGTAAATCTATACTAGCATTTTGCAACGGTCTGATTATTGAATCAAACTGATAAAATGAAAGATTATTTCATAAGGAACACGGTGGTATAGGGTTGCCTGCGAAAAATCAGTCCCGAATTACGGTTGTCGAATTTTAAATAATAAAATATCGCTGCGAGTGAATGTGTGTGAGAGAGAGGTCCCAGACCAACCATCCCATGCGGTAGAAAAGGACGCAGCGTAGCAGCTGTTTAAAGTCCGCCCATTTAAAGAAGGAGAGTGCGCATGCTTATTGTGCTTGGAAATGAAAAGGATAGCGATAGACTCGTATATGCTGTGCATTATTTTGGAGTAGATTGTCGCTATAGATACAAGTAAAAAAACGTGCTGCTATTTATTGTTGGAAAAAATGGCCAAAAAGTGTTTTTTGTGTGATTCGGATGACGGAATAATTGATGTTAATGATGAAACTTTTGAAAACTGTGCATTAAAGTTAGCTTTTCGTAAAAAAAAAAATTTAAATACAATTTTGTTGAGCTACCCAGTGCGTCACTCCAATTTGTAGGTTATCATACCACGTGCTACAAAAAAGTGACTGTTTTGAATAAAAAATATAACGAAGAATATACAGTAAGTACATAATAATTGAATCTTTAAAATTATCTAAGCTAATACATCTTCTATATTTTTGTCATGTTGAAGTAATTGCTAGTAAAACTCACTTATGGTTTTGTTAATTTTCGACACACATATTTTTTTTGTAATTTACTTAAAAAACGGTAGTTGAAAATTGAACAAGAAAATGTTCTGATTTCCTTTTTTTTGGAATAATTAAATGAGGATGTTTTAAATCAACTATTCTTATCAAAAATTTTTAAAATTTATAATCAAACGTTTTCATTTAATCGCAAAAATTGTTTTTTTTTAGGAGCATACCGATGTATCTACTACTGAAGAAGAACCACAACAGTTGAATCCTAGTGTCGATTCCTGTGCTACAGTTGCTGAGGATGAAACGAGTAATGTTGAAGACCTGCCTCAAACTTCTGGGGGCTTTGACAAGGTAATAAAAAATGATTATTTTTTTAAGCTTTTTTAAAAAAGTGACATGAAAATCTATTAATTGAACTTGTATTTTCATTTATATTTGTTTTCTTCCATTTTACTCAAAGACTGATTTAAATTGTTTTAGGAGCAGTCAACATCAACAGCATCGACATCAACAGCAACGACATCAACAGCATCGACATCAACAGCAACGACATCAACAGCATCGACATCAAGCACAATTATTTGTCTTTTTTGTGACCACAGCCAAAAAGATGTGGAAAGAAGCTGGTTAATCTTACTTTCCCTAAAGGTGACAAAGTACCACTACAGATCAAAAATATCGTCCACGGAAGAATCTACCGATTCCACGTATAGTAAATATCGACAGTTACATCAGTTGGCTTTTCAATCCATATCAAATTTTATTGAGACAGAAATAATTGAAAACAACCAAGTTATGTACTTGGCTCAATTATTTTTAAGATACCAAGCTTTATTGCTAGAGTCTGGAAATCATGAAATTGATTTCGATGATATTCAAGATTACCGATGTGAAACCTTGCAAAAAAGTTAATGAAGAAATTTGGTAATCTTATTACGATTGAAGCGTCAATGGGAATACGTAACAAAAAATTGTGTACAAAACAGAGATGGACGTTTCTGTAATGGCTAACAATTTTAAATTTTTGGAGACAAGAAATGATTATGAGTTTGAAAATGTAGCATATTATTTGAGAAGTTGCATTAAAAATATAGATGTTCATCCGCTTTCTCGCAACGTAACTGCTGATGATGTCATTCGTGGAGAATGTGACATTCTAAGCAATTAATAGATTTTATGCGAAACCTTATTGAAGGACCTAATCATTCTGATGAAGATTCGAACGGACTGAAAGCTAAAATAACGTCAATATGTAGTGACGTTATTTATGCTGTCACTAGGGGTGCATGTAAGCCCGCAAAAAGCTTATCTCTTGGATTGGCAGTAAAGTCTTTAACCAACTCTAGGCAAGTAATTACGATACTTAATAGGTATGGCCATACAATTGGATATAATTTGGCAGAAGAATTGGAAACCGAAATGACGTATACATCGATCCAAGATAACAAAGTTATACCAAAAGGCATCACTGCAGCAATGGACACAGCACCCACGTAGCGTTCGATAATTTCGACCGCTTCGTTGACACAACTTCTGGAAAGGACACTATGCACGACACAGTTGGCATTATTTATCAATTCTCTAGTAATGGAACTGATAATTTTGATGATGGTGAAGCTACAACTTCACCAGCGCCTCAAGTAAAGGACAACACATATGAAGAAGGGCCTACCCGCAAGAGAAGGCGTTTCAATGAAATATCACGAGAAATTCGACCATATTATTCGAAACCTAAGGCAAGTATGCAGCTGATTACTGTAGATTCGTTTACCAATACAACCGAGTTATGCAAAGGTGCTACAGAAATAGCTACAGATAAAGATTTATTATGGATAATGTCGTTATCAAGAATTGATTCTGTTCTTATGTGGTTGGGTTATAACTGTATGATATCTTTAGACCACAGTGAGAAGCAAAGAGTTGAATATTTGCCTCCCATAAATTCATCACCAACGTCGTATGCAGTAGTCAATGAAACATTAAACATGGCTAAAGAAATCGCTGAAAATGTCAGCAGCCAGAAATTATTGTGACATATGATTTGGCGATAGCAAAAATGGCTATGCAAATTCATGAACAAGAAAAACCACTATACAATAAAATTTTTGTTAACTTGGGAGCGTTTCACACAGAGATGGCATTTTTTAGAGCCATCGGAAAATATATTGACTCCAGTGGATTAGTGGAAATACTGGTGCAAGCTGAAGTATTAGCCGGCGGCTCCATGAATAGCTTTTTGGACAGCAAGCACTTCAATCGTTGCAAGCGCTTACATCCGCTAACCGCTGCCGCATTACAAATATTACATTTTGAACAGTATTTATCGACAACTAATGTTACACTTGAGGCGATGGATGAACTGCTGCAAACGCAAATACAGAATGCATCAAATCAAACTGCTTATGACGCTAACGAAACAATCGAGTTACCAGATGTATTGAGTCGAATTGTTAACGGTTATAAAGAATTCTGCAATCAGACTTTAATCGGAGAAAAAGGAAAACTGCTCAATTTTATTACCAGTACTGTGAGTTAATTAATTTATACCATCGGTTTCCCGAAGTATCCGCACCAGTAACTTTGAACTGTACGTGGACTCGATTTTCAACATGGCTGATATTTTTTTTGCGTTAAACCAGCCCAATTATGCCAGATGGTCCTTGTTATATTTGAGCAATTTAATCAATTTGTATACTAATAATTCATCTTTGGTGGCTGAATTTCGTCGAGGTGCCTTTGGAATTAGACGAACTGCAGCGAATTTCGCTCGATCACCGGTTGACTTGACGCTAGAGCAAACCATCAATGCTGATGCTAGCAATCAATTGGCTGATAACCTTGCTGCGGATTCAATATCTGCACGTCAAAGATGGGCACTCAGTCATAGCATGAGGACGAAGATATTAACATCTATCAAACAAAAATCGGATTAACGAAAAGGATGATACTTCGCACTCATTGCAACGAAGTAAAATTAAGAAAGACAAGAAAAATCTTCAGAGTATCATTGAAGCAATAAAATGAACGATGAATCCATTTGATGACACTATTGACAAAGATACATTATTCAACATTTCAACCGGTAAAGCTGCATCGAAAGAAGTTACTGATTTTCTGCTGAACGTAAAAACAGCAGGCTCTCAACAAAAATTAAATTTTATCTCGGAATGCTCTTCAACTCCCGGAAGATTCGATAAACCAATAAAACAAAACAAAATCTGCAATTTTGCTTCTCAATGTATGACTAAAGTCTTGAGTACCAAAGACAAGAACAAGAAAGTATTGTTGAAAATGGAACGAGATGTATTTGGGCGACTTTTGGCAATAAGTCTAAACAAAAAATTAATCTCGAATTTTGCCTAACTTTCCACTAGCACCATTGCCCCCTGCTCTTTTGCATGTACTGGAGAGATGTTAAAAACTTCAAAATCAACGTTAGCAAAGGTTTTGAAATCCAAAACTAAAATGGTTGAGCCAACTCATATCAACGTTGAAATAATAGATGGTTTTATTACTTGCATATAATCGGAGCTGCTATAGCTCAAACTTTTGATAAAATTGCCGAGTCAATACTCATAAAATATGTTCAACAAACGCGACAGAAATACATTTAATTTTTGATCGCTACTTATCACCGTCAATCAAAGATTCCGAACGTGAAAGCAGAAAAGAATTCGATATTCCGTACAAAATTTCAGGACCTCAGCAAACTAGACCAAAAATTTTTTGCAAAGCCTTAAAAATTATCGCTTTAAAGAGGCTCTGGTGCAGTTTCTGGCTGATTATTGGCAAAACGACAATTTGGTAACGATAATCCAAAACAAAAAAATTTTTAACCGTCGACCATCACTGTTACTCTTATCAAGTTCAGGAAAATTCCGTAAAAAAAACTGAAGAAACTAATTATGAATGTCATCACGAAGAGGCAGATACAAGGATTATTTTTCATGCTTCTAAAGCGGAACCAGGCTCAAGAGTTTTAATGAAAGCCTCTGATACTGACGTTTTGATTATTTTGTTAGGAAATATGCACAAACTTATCGGATCAGAAATTTGGCTTGCCAGTTCAGCTACAAAAAGAGTAATAATCAAACTGTTGATTGTATTAATTGCACCGATTTAGCGTTGGAGTTAGGAATTAAATTATGCCAAAGTCTTCCAGCATTCCATGCATTTACAGGTTGCGATTACACGGCAGCATTTTACAACAAAGGGAAAGTAAAACCTTTTCAGCAATTTTCAAAAAATGAAAAATATCAAACAGTTTTTGCGTCATTAACAGATGCTGCTGATATTTTCATTGGTGAAAAATGAAGACTGTTCAAGAATTTACGTCTAGTATGTATGGTATCAGGAACTGTACCAGTGTGAATGATGCGAGACATCGCATTTTTTTGAAGAATTACTCTGCAAAAGAAGACAGCGAGCACTTTTTAAAAAAAATAAAAGGCTTCGACTCCAACTCCATACCACCATGCTGGATATCATTAACTCAGAAAATTTTACGAACTATTTTCGTAAATTCCATGTGGCTTAATGCAACGGATCCAATATGCGTGAAACTTCAGCCTGAGAACTGCGGTTGGTTCTTAGATGAATATTTAAAACCAGTAGGATTCATTGGGGATCATACACCTTTAAAAATAGAAGACATTGTCGAAAAAACTGAAACGGAGAGTGATGACGAAGAAGATTCAGAAGTTGGAGATCACAGTTATATGTCCGATGACTCGGAACCTGAATAATTTTAAAAATTTTTGTATTTTAAATTTTTTTCAATAAACAGAAGTATTCTTTTAATTGTTGTTTTTTATTTCGGCTCCTAATAATAAAGATAAAATTTGCCAGATAAGTAATATATATGTATTACTCTAACTGTCTTTTTACTAAAGATGTGTATATACTTTAGTGTCACATAAACAATAAACATAGATAAATAATTAATTGATTAAAAATAAAAAATTAAATAACTATTTCTCTATATTAATAATTAACTACTCCAAAATAATGCACAGCATATACGAGTCTATCGCTATCCTTTTCATTTCCAAGCACAAATAGCATGCGCACTCTCCTTCTTTAAATGGGCGGACTTTAAACAGCTGCTACGCTGCGTCCTTTTCTACCGCATGGGATGGTTGGTCTGGGACCTCTCTCTCACACACATTCACTCGCAGCGATATTTTATTATTTAAAATTCGACAACCGTAATTCGGGACTGATTTTTCGCAGGCAACCCTATACCACCGTGTTCCTTATGAAATAATCTTTCATTTTATCAGTTTGATTCAATAATCAGACCGTTGCAAAATGCTAGTATAGATTTACCTGTTTACACCTGGCAACCCGTGGTTGTGACCGGAAAAAATAGGCAACCTAACGTTTGCATATTCTATGGGCTTCAAACTTTCGATTGGTATCAAATTTATTTAATAATCACACCGGTGCAATGTTAAAAAAATTTTTTTTAAATTATTAATTAAAAATACTCTGGACTGAAATTTGTTAGGCAACCCATATAGGATATATTTATTGGCATATTTTATAACATAAAAATACGTCTCATTAAATAAGCATCTCGGTGAAGGTCGTTGTATAGCGGGATCCTATACTAAACGTTCTTTGTTACTTCCTGCCACCCACTCTACGACATCGAGCTACGAGTAGTTTTTTTTATTTTTTTATATTTGAATATCGTGACAACTTGTATCACATTACAAACAGAATTACAGAATATTAGTTACAATCATCTTTTGAAAGGTGAAGGGACATTTCTAATTTTTTATATAAATGATATTCAAAAATTTGCTTGGATTGGACTGAAACTTTCATCTCTAAAGTATTTTTAGGACATTTCGTAAACTAAAACATAAGGCAAATCGTTGACACACGTGTGCACACTTTGTTCGAAATGTAATAAATCTGCCCATTGATAAAAATAAAATAAAAAGTATTCCATTTAATATAATCGAGTAACATATCATTAACAATAAATCTACCTATAACGTAACAAGTTAATATAACTTTACATAAATATCAGGCATGTAGGTAACTTTATACAACTTAATTAAAAAGTACTACGTCGAAAGTCTTAAAATATTCAAAGTTATTTATAATCTAAAACAATTTCATTACTGCTTGTGCATGTTAAGTTTTGTTCTGTTATTCTAATAAGTAAAACACTTAAGAATAATATTGCTTTTAATTATCCACGCCAAATTTAAACAACCGCAAAGTAAACCGTATCATATAAAATCCAATAGTTTCGGTTAAAAATAGAAAATCGCAATTGGAAATTAAAGTAAAGAAGCACAAAACAAACGTATAATTTTATAGTCATTATTACCGTATTCTGTGATTTATTAACTACATCAATAACGTTCAGAGATGCAAAGCAGTCACGAATTTATTTTCAAAAATAACATCGGAAATGTTAATAAAAATGTATGAGAGTTAATCAGAGTTTAGAGCTATGCTGGTTTTGTTCATTTTATTAAATAAAGTAATGCGCTTACCAATAGAAATGCATTGTATAACGTATGAATACAGACGAGCTTAATAAAATTATATAACTTGGCTTTTTACTTTGCCAACAGAGTTGTTACCCCGCAGTCGTAATTAATTAACAATTTTAATTAATAGCGTTTCTGTCTTCGTTTAAAAACAGAATAAAAAAATTTAATAAATTGCGTTTTGGTTTTAACGTAAAATATATATTATAATTCCGGCGGTATAAGTAGATTAAAATAACTAACATGAAAAAGGCGAATACCTTTTTAATTTACAATTTAATTTATAAACAAACATTATTTTGTAAATGAATGTCATAGTACAATCTCTATATAGGCAAAAACATCAATATCTTTTGTCCTTACCCAAATCGTCTACCCCTCAGGTACATTTATAAATCCAAAATTTTTATACAACAAAAGTAAGTCTACAAAATCGACAAATAAATACACAACTTTTTTTATTGTTGAATGATAAAGAACAATGTGATTTGTAATGTTTTTAGTTTCATGTAAATATTTCGCGCCATCTTAGGATTTGTCAATTACATATCACTGCATGGCCGATATTGACAAGAGCAAGATATTTGTAAATTTTTACTGGTAATGCAGCTATTTGCTATAAATTGTTCAACTTTATGAAATTTATAAATTATTAAATTCCAATTAAAACGATACAGATAAAACGCATTGTCTATGTTTTAAAAATATAAAATCTAAATTAAGTTATCCAGACTTTACCGATACTGGAGATGATAAATTAAAGGTAAAGTCTCATTGAAAACTTTTAGGAGTCAATGTAGATAATAATTTGAATTGGGACTCTCACACTGGTCTTTTATGTCAAAAACTAGCAAGTCTTTGCTATGCTATAAAAGCGCTTACTTTGAAATGCTCTTTGCACATATATGTAAAGTTGTTTATTTTAGTTATTTTCAAGCAACGCTAAAGTATGGAATAATTTTTTGGGGACTTTGTAAAAAACAAAATTTTAAACGAGTTTTTGTTTTACACAAACGTGCTGTACGAGCATTAGCAGGCCTTAGGCCTCGTGAATCATGCGTAGGGGCATTTCAAAACTTGCGGATAATGACATTAGCGCAACTGTACATATTTGAGATGTTGGTATTTGTACAAAAAGAATTTTGAATTACATAACGTAAGACATGAACACGATACACGATTTAAAAACAACTTACAACTGCCTAAATTTAATACTCTAACTTTCCATAGAGAAGTTTATTATAATGGTTGCAAGTTGTACAATCAAATCCCAAACTCTATTAAGATGAACTCGATAAATCAATTTATAAGGCACGTGAAAAATTATCTGCTTAAAACAGTTATCTATACCGTTGACAAATTCAAATGGCAATCTGACAGATAGTTGAAATGAATTTTTTTTTCTCTATTGGTCTTACACTAAAATGGCATATTGCTTGATTCCAATTTTTTTATTTTTGACGTACTTACTTTTAATTCACAAATATATATATATATATATATATATATATATATATATATATATATATATATTATTATATAATATTTATTATAAAGCATTATTTAATAAACCTATATGGGAAGAAAATTTTCCAATTATCAAAAAGTTTGAAAAACTTAGAATAAAGAAAGTGACATGATTTGACATTTCTATGTAGATGTCGTGACAAAAATATTATACCTACATGTTGTAAGATTAAATTTCACACCAATTCTTCTAAAACAAAAAGGATCTTACATCGAACCGGGTTTGCGTTAGTACGAAATATGATTTCAGATGTCTGAAGAAATCTATCTAACGTAAGTACAGAATTACTATCAATTCATTTAGATCTTTCTAACACTATTCTTCCTGTAATATGGAGAAGCATAGATGAATTGGCTGAATTACGATCACAAAAAATTAAAGAACTAAAAACTGCCCGCAACTTGAAGAAATTTGATTGTCTCAGTCAAAAAGTTCAAAATTGGAATAACAGGAATGACACTGATGTTCGTAATGTAGTTCACAATACTTCAAGCAAAGAATTAGACGAACATTCTGTGAGTATTCTTAGTAAAGGTTTCAATTTTGCTGTTGTCCCTTCTCGTATTCCAGTAGAAGAGATCATAACAAAGGTTGAAGCAGCAGTCAAAGATTTTGAGAACGTTGAAGCAGAAACGGTACGACAAGAAGTTTCTCATGTTCTAAAGAAATCTAAGCTTCCGAAACGCAACGTCACTTACAAGGAATTGAAAGCGTTAAAAGAACTAAAAGGAGATAATTCTATTGTTGTGCTACCTGCTGACAAAGGAAATGCAACTGTAATAATGGATACCGGAGATTATAAATCAAAAATCGAAACATTGTTACAAGATCCTATTTACAAAATTATAAACTCTGATCCTACAACGTATCTCGAAAAAACTACTAAAGCTGTAATTAAGGAATGTATACTCGATAAGGAAATTCAAAAGAAACTAATACCAAGAGAAAAGTCTTCTAAATGTCCAAAATTTTATGGATTACCTAAATATCATAAAAATGGAGTACCACTTAGACCTATCGTTAGTAGTATAGATTCACTAACACAAAAGTTAGCTGGATATGTTGCTAAAATATTACAACCTTTTGTTGAACCCTCAAGTTCAACACATTTTATAGATATTATTAGAGGTCTTAAATTAAAACCTACAGATATCATGGTCAGCTTCGACGTTGAGTCCTTGTTTACTAAAGTTCCAATAGAAGAAACTCTTAATATTCTAGCAAACAAACATATGTTAACACCTGATGTTGTTCGTTTAACTAAACATTGTTTTACCAACACACACTTCTTATACGACTCTAAGAAATATAAACAAACTAAAGGAGCACCAATGGGATCACCTATCTCACCTGCAATTGCTAATTTATTTATGGATAACTTTGAAACAAATGCAATTCAAGAATCTTCCAACAAACCAGAACTTTGGTTACGATATGTTGATGATATCTTCTCCATATGGCCAAATGGTAATGAAACATTTCTAGCTTTTTTAAATTATTTAAATAATATTCATCCACAAATTAAATTTACTGCCGAAGTAGAACTTAACGGAAAACTACCTTTTCTTGACGTGTCACTAATTAGGAAACCAACGGAAGTTTAGGACATACAGTGTATAGAAAACAAACTCATACCAATAGATACCTACATGCTAATTCACATCATCATCCACAACATTTAAATTCTGTTTTAAAACCTTATTAATTAGATCTGCTAGACTAACAGACAGCGAGCATATACACGAAGAAACGAATCTTCTGAATCAAGCTTTTAAACAAAATGGTTTTTCACGTCATCATGTTATGAAAGCAAAAAGGATGAAACAAAGAAGTGACAACGAAGTTAACGATAAGAGTACGTTTACTGTATCAATCCCGTACTTCAAAGGTACTACAGAGAAGATAAGTAACATTCTAAAGAAATACAACATACGAGTAGTTCGTGTACCTGTTAATAAAGTTAAGTCTTTCCTCCGTTCCCCTAAAGATATTATTCCTTTAGAAGATCAAGGCATTTACGAAATTCCTTGCGGAGGATGTAACATCTCTTACGTTGGACAAACCAATCGACGTATTTCTGCGAGAAGAGAAGAACACAAACTAGCAGTCCGAAAAGGATGTTTAACTTATTCTCTAGCTGAACATCATCACCAAACAGGACATAAAATCGATTTTAAAAATACAAGAATGCTAGGAAGAGAAAAATATTTATGTAACCGCCTCATTAGAGAACAAATCGAGATAGAAAGACGTCCTAGTTGCATTAATAAACGAGATGATGGAAAAGGTTTACCTAACACTTGTAAACCGTTATTAACTTTACCTCAGGATAGAAGATCTCCAAATATCGAACAAGTAGTACAACAAAATATGCAAAACAACATTACCATGATACCGATACGTAATGCTATCGGTTACTCTGGTCCAGCGACACGTTCAAGGTCAAAATCGCATAGAAACTAAAATTGTTATTTATTAATTACTTGAAAAAGCTGCGTGTTAGCGTGGCGAAACGTTGTAATTATTTAATAATTATTACACGTGTTTAAACCTCAAAGATTTTTTATTACAAATATATATATTTATACATTTTTAAACATTTATTTTCATATATTTACCTATTTTTATCTGTTGTATTTTAATATATTTTGTATTTGATTGTAAATAAAATAAATGAACACTGAACACGAGAAAGCGAAAAAGTGATTAAAACCTTAATTTTATATTCACTAATTATTTTTATATTGTCTCTTGATTTTAGAATATTCTTCAAATAGAAAATTAATAATTTTCAAAATTATTGCCCAAAAATTTAATACAAATCTTGTACGTTAATTATTTTATTTCACGCTGAAAGATCTAATTCTCCGCACGCGAATGTAAATAACTAATAGGTACATGATTTGTTGATTATTTTTTTGTTTGTCTAATTTTGACACGTAAAATGACATTTTTCGTAATCAAAATAGGTGTGAAAATGTATCTAATGAAGTAGGAACGATGATAGATTACCCTAAATTAAAGCTTAAATTCGAATTATAACAAATCAGTAGTTTCGACACTAGTTCCATAAATATCTATTTTCCAATTCTAAATAAATAACTTACTATAATGCAAAAAGGTAAGTAAGAAAATAGACAAAAATACAATGAAATAAAACTTATTATAATAGATAAATATAAACACTTTTTAAAACAAAGTTAACTTTTATAAAGTAGCAAAACTTATCCTAGAATGCTTCACCGTTGTTATTTTCTGTGGATACGAGTTTTAATTGTACAAACTTTAAATATTAAAGTTTTCGTAATAACAAACTAGTTAGTAAAACTCATTTATAGCTCCTGAAATGTAACAAGTGCCACGTAATACGTAGCTTGTATAATTTACATAAAACGCCAGGTTGTTGACTGCACAAGTATAATAAGCGTTTGTAAAAAACAAACAAGACGTTAATAGAAAAAGTCTAGATTTGGTGTTATTAATGCAAAACTTAAATTACAAAAGATTTCAAAGGATTCGAATAATGTGAAAGTACAATAAATAGGCTACAAGTTACTTAATAAAAGTTGAAGAATATGCAATTCAAAATAGAAGATGGTAGCTTTCGAAGTAATCGAAAAAATAATAATGGAAGAAAAAAATCTATAATATTTAAGTTGGTTTGTGAGATAAATGTACAATGGTGGCGTTTTTTGTCTGACTTTTGTTATGTATACAAGGTTTCCAAACGTATGTGAAAAAATTTAGGAGGTGACTCCTCATCAAAAATTAAAAGGAGTTTGTCCTATAACATTTCTCTTAAACTAATCAATTGGGTTTTAAATTTTTTATCAAGATAGCGACGTATGTGACATACACTCACAAAAGCAAAACTACTACAATTCGTCCAATATAGTGTAAGATCGATTGCTGATGACGAAAGTAACGCTTGCACACGAAAATGGAGTTTTGACTAAAATTACTGCTTTAGGACTCATTTAGCTCTATTTAATATTTACTGATCAATGGCGACCCATTTTTGAACAACGCAAAATTATGCTTCCAAGAATGCACTCTCAACGAATTACTCCAATTCAAATGATGGAAGGGTGCAGATTTTTATGGATAAAATGTGGCTTAAAATAAAGTAAACCTCAAATTGTAAGGAACAAGCATCAAAATTTGTAAAGAACGGATTCAAAATTTATTTTTTTAAATTCTTATCGATCTCTTGATTAAAACAACACGAAGGAATCCATAGTCAAACGATATCCAAGTTGGCGTTAAATTCCAATTATACTTCAATGACTCTCCATCACAAGCCTATGAATTGAAGAAGTTGCAATAATAGAAATAAACGTAAATTGTTTTGTGCTGGTGCTCAACTACACAAATTAAATCACAACTGCTCCCTCATCAACCGCCCTAAAATGGACAATCAAGATCAGAACAATCCCAGAGGAAGTTCAATCACTGCTTTCAGTGACTATGACGCCAAGTTGTGAAACAGTCTTTAACAGGAATGCTAGGCTTACACGGTCTCCCCTATATAACCCTAATTCTTTCAATCTTCCTGCCAGAACGGAACGCGTCTGTTAGCATACTACAGGACAGCGACAAAGACCACCCCTTAACCCCTACAAACACATCTCAAAAAGACCGACAATTTCAAGAAACATAGGCTTGAATCTCTCAATTTAAGTCTCACTAAACAATGGAACAAAAATGAAAAAAACAAGAAAACACTTGAAGCACTACAACTCATCGACGAAATAATTTTGGCCTTAAAAAAAATCACCAAGATTTGCTTGGATTTTCAGAACACCAAGAAAGACCTAAAGGCTGTGGCTATTACGCTACACAATAAAACGAACAAATTCACCACTATTAAAAACCGCCTCCAATCCCTAAACGCGGAATCAATAATGTATAAGCCTGCCTCGGTCAGCATTGACATGGGCACACAAACCCTCACAAAGAAATAACAAGACATTCAAAATCAGATCTATAACCGAAACGGTAACACATATAACCTGCGGTGCGAGAATGTATTAAGGTACATCACGGTTAATAAAATTACAAAAACAGCTGGAGACATTCAGCTCAAATACCGTGAGAACCACCTTTCGTAGCTCCCTTGAAGAAAACATATCGACACGAGCACAAATCAATGAATGACCTTAGACCAAAAAAAACCATAATGATCTTTGACGTCGAACAAACCACCACACCAGAAAAGTTGCCACAACCTTAGGAACTGAAGATGGAAGTCGATAAAACGTGCGGTAAAAAGTACCTTGGTTTTGGTGAAGGGTGACGAAAGCCGACCATGTATCATCGCATCTACAACGGTCTCCTTTACTTTCTTCCTCTTCATCTTCATTTCTATTAGTATCTTACAAATAAATCTGGACAGATCTAGACTAGCCGCTGAACTACTTATTCACTCACGCTACGAACAACACATACCAATGGCAAACCGTATTCCACAGACATTATAACGAGGGACTGCTTTGTCAGCGGAATGTAGAATAACATTCGCTTTGTTTCCCGTTATATATCGCCGAGAATTAATGATGAGACCTTCTCTAAATACCTTCTTGAAATATCCTCAAAAATCAACCTCCTAAGCGAGAAACTCATTGTCTGTGGCGACTTCAACGCTAAGTTTAATCATTGGGGAGTTCGACACACAGAACAATAAAGACTAACTGCTGCTCGAATGGCTCAATTTGCTTGACTTAATCATTCTCAACACAGGCGATACACCCACCTTTTGTAGCAGTAATGGCTAATCTTCCATTGACGTCTCGTTTGTGTCACAAAATCTATTCACGCACATCAACAACTGGGCTGCTATTCTCGACCATTCGAATATAGATATTCGCATACGAAAATGAAGTAATTCCACGCAAAACATGAAAATGTAAGTTCACGAATATCCCAAACGTTTTTGGAACATAATGGACG